>CP050224.2:5918486-6063902 GCA_012066045.3 Morus alba
TTTAATTTTCATTTTTTTTTTTCCGATATAAAAACATATATTATCCTATAAATCCTTTAACTGAATATTAGACTTTTGTTTGTTGTCATTTGAGAATTAATTATTACTAGACTTAGAACCATTTTCGATTTACGTGTGTTTTTTTGTGAGAAAATATTGTACCGAGTCACGAATCATGATCCGAATCATGACACAAATACACCAACTAAACGCGCAAAAAAAAAAAACCATCTCTACTAATAGGCATGAAATTGATAACTTACAACAGGAAGTTTCTTGCAGTGTGAATCTCTATTGCATGTGTTGTAGGGCCAAGCAGAAGCTCCTTGACCATCCAAGGACCCACCTCCGCTCATCACAAAGTTATCAACGTATTGAAAGGTGATCCAATGGTCAATATCATCCCAAGATTTTTGATCAGTAGGAGCCTTAAGGTCACCTTGTAACAAAAAGACCATTTGGCCCTTGCATGCGCCTTTCAACACGACGGGGTTCACAAGGTACGTTCCTGTGGGGATCAAAACCATACCTCCACCGACGGATTGACAAGCATGAGTCCATGCATCAAAAATGGCCTAGAAGATATAATATATATATATATATATATATATATATATATTGTAGAGTAAGAAAATCATTTATTTAAAACAACAGCAGAAAATTTAATGTAAAATATTTATGACAATAAAAATAATAATAATAATAAACCTTGCTATTGTCAGTTTTTCCATCAGCAACAGCTCCATATGACATCACATTAAAAACGTTTCTGACATGGGATTTGCCATTGGTGATGGACACTAACAAGAACCATAAGCAAACACAATGAACCAAGCTTGAACCCATGTTTCTAATCTAATCTAAGACAAATCTAAGACCAAAAAAAAAAAAAAAAAAATTTTAAAAAAACGACCTATAAATTTTTGTTTGTTTTGTTTTTTGTTCATTCACTTGCTGGCTTGATATATTGTTAGTACTACTTATATAGTGTGTTTTCATGGATGAAAAATGGAATGCTATAAAACCATGACATTCTTCTTTCCTTTCTTGTTTGATCTAATTGACTGTCTTCAAGGGAGAGAATCTGTTCCTCCCGAAATATTGAAATCCATTCCTGGAAATTAATCAAGTGTAAGACCGAAAATATTATCCATATGTTTAGCCACAAATCTAGCCTGATAATCCAAGCAGTAATATGGCAAGATGACATTATATTAGGACAAATTGTTGCTTATTCAGAATTACCATAAAGTAATAAATTAAAATCTCCAACCGGGATTATAATTAGTTTGTAATGATTTTTTTATTTATTTACTTAGATAAAATTCCTAAATAGAAATGATCATGCCTTTGAAATTTAATCTCATCCTTTAATTCACAAGATTTGTCCATTAATTCATGATGTCCCGGATTATGAATTGGTGAGACTAATTGTCTGAAAAATCCAAAGTCAAGTGGCCATATATTTTTTCCTTGCACGGTCAAAAAGTAATGTATTCTTGGACCTTGATAGATAATTTATTACTGAAAAGTAATACTATTTCCTTAATATTCAAGACTTTATTCCATCCAAAACAAAAAAAAAACAAAAAAAAAGATAAAGAGAGAAAAGAAAGATCATGGCCTATACGTTAGTGATTTACTCCGGCAATTAAGAGATTTTAAAAGTACACTAAAATAATGCTAATCTGCATATCTTTTCTTGAAGGTGAATAAGTACCCCAAATATCTTAAACGCCTAAGATTTTAATGTTTGGTTTTTAATTCGAATCATGATTCCTTCTCTCAAAAAATACACGTAAATCGAAAATGTTCAAATCCGAAAACCGATCCAAACCGATAACTGAAACAGCTGACAAAGTGGTTTTGAACCAAGCTTGTTCCTAAAAAAGTTTAATTTAAAGTTCAAAAAAGAAAAAAAGGTTTGGGCGCGTATATTATTTTTTTTCTACTTTTCAAACACACATACTTAATTGACACGCCATTCTACTTATTTCCTCTTAAAATTTTTAAAAAAATCCTTACAACGAAATAACCTCTATTCTATTTTTTACCCACATATTCTTAAACCATCATTTATTCTACTTGTTACGTCCCTCTTAATATTTTAAAAAAGTTTATGCAAAATACTCTGATAATTGGATCTTCATTCAATAGGGACAAATAAAAGCTTTAAAAATATATTTCATTAGTTTCATTATCCATCAAAAGATCTGGTGTTAGGGACATGCGCTTTGTTTTTGGTTTTTTTTTTTTTTTGTTTTTTTTTTTTTTTGAAGTAATACACTATATGTTTATTGCCGTATGCATCAAGCATTAAACTTTCTACGTAATATGTACGGTGATCAAATCTATATATACTTAAAAGAGTTAAAAAAAAGTTGGCTTTTAAGGAGATATATGTTAGTCTCAGGCCACATGTTGACCTCCACTTTCTTTCTTTTTTTTTTTTTTTTCTTTTTTATTCTCTCTATTTTTCTCTTTTTTTTTTTCATTTTTTCACATTTTTTATATTTTTCTTCTCTTTTTTTTAAAAAATTTTGTTCACTAAGTGTGAATTATAAATTTGTAATTTAAAAATATGTATTTGTTTTTTACATTATATTTGTAATTGTATAACTTTGTAAATTTATAAAATTTGTAATTCGTCACAAAATAATTGCACTCTTTTTTTCTTGTTAAGATTTTATCTCAATTGGGTTTTTCTTGGTAAGATTTTTAACGAGACAATTATGAATTACAAATTTAAAAATTAATAAAGAAATAATTTTTTATATAGTTCGTGTATTCATTTTAAATTTCAAATTATATATATATATATATATATAAATTTTAACACAAAATAACTTAATATTAAAAAAATTTTGGGCTTTTCAAGCGGGCTCGAGCTGCTCGGCTAAGCTCAAGCTGCCTAATACAAGCACGCTGCCCGTTCAAGGTGAAATTCAGGCTCGGGCGGGCGGCTTGAATTTTTTGGGTGGGTCAGGCTCATGCTCGGGCAAAAATTTGAGCTTTTCGGACGGTCACGGGCGGTCCGTCTAAAGTTCCAACACTATTGTCAATATCTAAATATAGTTAAACAAAATGGATTAATTTCAAAAATTTCCCATGAACTATGCACATTTTAACACTTTACCCCTTAAATTTTAAAAAATAACATATGTTCCCCCGAACTTTATTCTATTAACAAATTTTCTCCTTCTGTTACAATAAGCGATGAAATTACCATATTTCACTTATATAGTAAGAATTAAAAGCCCAATTATACTTATACCCTCCTAATCAAATAATTCCCCGTTTTTATGAAAAAATTCGTCATCTTCGTTTCCATTTTGTTTCTTTTTTTTCCTCACCTCCTCCCCTTGGAAATGACTGATTAGTGTAAGCAGTGATGTACTAGAGTACCACTGTGCAAACCCACCAGGTGTGAGACTCTCTGGACCTTCATCAACCTTTAGTGACTCCGACGAATTGACCGAAACAGCCGGCGCGACAACGAGGCACTCCAAACAGCTCTACGACAAGAACTTTGATGACAAAAGTGTGGAGGTGAACCCAGGCGTCGACAGCGACTCCAGCAACGAGGGCAACGACCCCAGCAATGACGGCGCAAGCGATTTGGGCAATACAAGTGGCGGCATTCGCACCAGAGTATGGCTTGACGGTGGTGACTTGCAACCTTCATCGCCATCCTGTGCTGCAAAAGAATTTATGACATTGCTTCCGGGATTGAAACCGAACATCTCTGGCATGGGCTTGGCGGCAGCGTTGTTCAAGGAAGAGGAAGATGAGGAATTTGTCAATAAAAATGGAGACTTATCTGATTAAAAGGATATAAACGTAATTACATTTTCAATTCTCATTAAATAAATGACAAGAGACAATTTCGCACTTATTGTAACAAAATAAAATTTAAGAGACAAAATGTTAAAATAATTATAAATCAGAAATTTTTTTTAAAATTAATCCAAATAAAATATGCTATAAACTATAAGGCCTAACAGTAAAACCTTTAATAAATATTCTTGTTAGTGCCTAATGAGCCCAAATGTTAGTTGCCTCCATTAAGAACTTTTCTTCAAGAAAAAAAAATGGTGTGTATATATATATATATATATATATATATATATATATATATATGTGCGCTCATAAAACAGGTGATCGGGGATGTATTGTGGCATCAGACAGCTAAGCTGAAAGAATAAAAAAAAACAAAAGCATGATTAAGATGTAGACCATTCTAGCTGAACACTCCAATTTTCATCATATAATACACACTAAAAGAATAATTATAAATATACCGTACAACAGCCGAAAAGATGGCGAAAATGCTAACTAAAATCTGACAGGTACCTCTCAGGAGTTTATATCCCTAAATTACACTTGGAAGAATGAACATAACTACAACAACAGGGGGCAAAATCACCAACATCCAGCAAAAGGGAGGACCAAAAAAATGGATTAGCCGTGTAATCAAGCGACAAAAAGCTCCAAACTATGCTGAAATCAAGCAATGATAATGGCAAACACATGTGCAAATGACTATCAAAGCTACACCGGTGCCGTTTCAGAACAGAATGAGAGCTGCAAGGAGCATAGCAAGGTTTGACAGCAAGTAGGAAACGGAAATCTTAGGCTGCGCATTTGGTGCTGGTCCTGCTGCGCTAGATGAATTCGGGCTAGCTGTTGGACTAACCGGTTCTGCAGGAGGCAAAGGCGGCTCCGACACATTATCCTCCGTCAGGACTGGGTTTGGAGCCTCAGCCGGTGGCAAATAATCAGTAGTAATGAGTCCCACGAGGCTTCCAGGCTCAACGGGGCTCATGTAAGCAGGTGTGTTGTTGCCAAGACCCAAACATTGGTTTACTGCATTAGGTTCAAGCACCATCCGTTAGCTCTATTTCTCCCTAATAATGCCTCAAATATTAACAAAAGGAGGAGTATGAAGCAAAGGACATTGTGCTTTGCATTTTTTTTGCCCAGAAAGAAGTTGTTTGTATTAATACATAAGCAATTCCACAAAGTCAAAAGGCCAAATAAGCATAATATTAGGCAGATGGTATTATATCCTGTGTGCGATTAAAGTAAGCTAACAAGTTACATTAAAGTTGGGAGAACCTATTAATATTGGTATAAAATAAGTTAGAAAGGTGAATTTTCTTTTTCCCCGAATTCTCCCCAACAGGATAATTAAGAAATGTTGGTATTGAAATAAGCCAAAGTAGTTTCAAAACCCATGAACCAGAAAACAATTGCATAACCAAAATATAGGCGAGTGTTGAATAGATTGCATCATTCAAACTTGTAACGAGAGTAAAAGATAATAGACAGAGAACTATGTACTTACTTTTGTATCTGGCAGCTGTTGCAGGGAAGTCTGTGATTACACCGTCAACATTGGCTCCAGTAACATAGGAATTGACCTCTACAGTGGCGTCCGAGAAGAAGTCCCATGCTTGGGATACGAACTCATTGCTGAAGGTTTCTACATAAACGGGAAGCTTATATGATTGTAGCTTCTTTACAACATCCGTAGAACCTGTCAAGAATAAAGAGTTATCCGAAAAGACAGAGGCCTTGTTAATAACCACAGAATCAGCAAAGCTCTTGATGTCCTTCAAGGTAGGCTCGTCAATGCTGCGGATTTTCTCGTCAATTTTGTATACAAGTTCATAATTATTTTTCTCCTTGAATTTCTGCAGAACAGAACTATTACTAGACTGAATCAGGACCTTTGGGGCTATCAGCTTGTCAAAACCAGCTTTGCTTAGGGCATTCAGGACTGCATCAGTAACACTCAAGCCCTGTTCTTCCGCAAGATAGGCCGCATGCTGAAAAAAAATAAAAGAATGTACTGTCAGTACGAGAATGGTAATTAGGACCCTTTTGTACTGTACTTATCCCTACTAAAATTCAAGAATTTGCACACACCAACATAATCTATTTGCTTGTATATGAATGAGAATGTACAGATTCTCTATCTAAGTGCACTTGAGATTAGTTCTTATGAGACTAGCTCATATTTGTGACCATAATCAGGTCCGGGCCTTGATATGTCAGCCTAAAGACGGTCTTGGCCTAGACTGGTCTAACATGGGATGATTCATGGAGGTCATATTCTGATTTATGATAGACACCAAAGAGATCAGACGGATTTTGATAATGTCCCTGCTACAATACCATCTTCGAAAACCACCCATCCCAAAAGAATACAAGTAAGCATGGGAAGAACTCACATCTATGCTGATCAAGATGCCAGAAAGAGACTTTGTGCTCTTTGTCAAGTCCAAAAAGGCAGACAATGTAATGAATTTGCCAACGTTTATGTTTCTTGGATTCCGGTACAATGTGTATGCCGAATAGGGGCTTGCTATAAAAGCTGCGTGCAAATATAAACTAAGTAAATATAGGTGTTCCATTTGATCTCCAGTTCAATAAGATATGATGTATCTTGTATGAATAGATTAAGTAAAGCCATTTCTTGACAAAGATAGAAGTACAAGCAACCGACACCCACCCAAGATAAGCAAATAAGAATTATTTTGAACTTACGTTTCAATTGTTGAATTTGATCCCATGTTAGGCTGAAGGTAAATATTCCATTGCCAGACTTTATCTGTGGAACACTCGTTGCGAGATTGCTAAAGTCAGATTGAGCAGCATCTGTGCTATCTATGAGATTGATAGAGCTGAAACAAAATGGAATCCCATCCTTTGACATTTGAACTGGGCAGTCAAGTACGTCCACACCATCTTCAATTGCTTTCATGTATGCCTTGTCAGTACAACCAGGGTAGTCTCCACTGGCTCCATATTTTGATATAACCAAAGTCTTAACTGGAGCATAACAAGATCAGAGAAACAAGTTATCAACAGAACGAAAATTAAGACATACTTCGAAAATCAGGTATTAGCATACAGGAATCAAGTTCAACAGTAAGCAAGAAAGATGGTGACATACCATTTTCTGTAGCATTTTTTCCTAAGTGAGCAAAACAATCTGCAGTGTGACAGAGAAGTCAGAAGCCCGAAGGAGATAATAGTAGGAAACAAAGGTTTTGCTAAATCATTTCCTGAGATTCTTCCAGTATGAAATAAGTAAAGAATCAAGCAACAGGCAACAGATTGCTGGTCAAACTAAGCATTTAAAAAAAAAAAAAAAAAAAAAAAAAGGAAGACTTAAATTAAAAGGGACTTGAAACATATGTTGAAAATAGGTAAACCATTATTCTTACACTAGGAAGTAAGATTAATCACCTATAGCCGCTGATGGAGTAATTGGGAAATCAGACAGCACACCATCAACGCTGAAGTTACCATTGTCAATGAAATTCAAGTACTCGGCTACTGGATCATAACTATAGTTGAAGCTCAGAGGAAAATCATTCACAAAATCTGATGCAAAAACTTCTAACCCTTCTTTGTGAGCATCCGAGACAAGAGACTTATGAGGTTGCAAATAACTTTTTGAATCCACGGGCCATATGTAATATTTAGGGACAAGAATTCCAGAGGCAAAAGTCTTGATATATGTAAGATTCTTCAAGAGCGAACCATATGTCTGGTTTGTTGAGGGATCAGTCTCATCTTGTCCCAAAAACCGAAAGACCAGCTTTGTCGTCTTTTGATTGAATCTTGATTTAATTCCGTTCAGGAAAGCCACCTCTGGCGATGAGATATAGTTGACAACAACGTGTTTTGATATATTAAGCACATAGCTTCTCATATTCAACTTGTGTTGTGCAAAGAATGCATCATGCTGGAAAGTATAACAGATTAATTTGTTCAAAAAGATATTGCAGACCAGGAATCTAGAAACCCAAGTACGTAAGGTTCAAAAAAAAAAAAAGCATGATATGGCATTGACAAAATGCATTGTCCATCATATACCTGAACATTCAACCATAAGCCTGCCGGTTTGAATTGCTTAGACACATCTTCAGCAGTGAGAATTTGGAACAAATTGCCATCGAACTTATTAGAGCGAGAATAAATTCCTTGACGAACTGTGAGCGTACCAAAACAAAACTTCAGTAAGAAGAGTTAATATAAGCTAGACATTTGATGCAATTTCTATTATCCAAATGATGGGGAAAAAAAAAGGACTCGACGAAAGATTTCGACGCTCACTTATTTGTAAAATAATAATTATCATTATTCCAAAAGTGCACCGTTTTGAAGAAAAGAAGTTCAACAGAAGTAAAAACAAACTTTTCAGTAAATTCTGTATTCAAAATTAAAACAAATATGATGACAATAAGATGACCACTACCAACGACAATAGCTATATTGCAACCTATGGATAAATAATCTCACTTCATATTCATACATGACAGTTTTGACCAAGTGTAAAAAATAGTAACATTTTAGGTAAGTTTAAAAAACAGTCCCATCACTTAAAAAAAAAAAACCCTTTTCATAAGGTCCCGTCTAGCTTTGGAAAATATCCCAGACTCATTCCACAGTGCAAAAGAAAAACAAAACTTTGCCACAGGACCATCATTTAGTTCAGAAGATATTCCGGGAAAGAGAAACAACGAAAGAACTCAAGTAGTCTGTGCTTACGGAACACATTTGATAATTCGCTGGAAGTGAAATCCAGCGAAAACCATCCTTTAGTGGGAACCCCATTAATAACATACTCCTTATCCCTATTTTTGAAGACATCTGCAATATCAGTACTATTGTCCAGCTTGATATCTGGGAGGCAAATTCCTTTGCTGTCTTTTGTTAGTTGCACATCACACCATAAAACCACTTCGGGAAGGCTAGTCATCATTGCCAAACTATACGCAGCAGAACTTGAATCAGAAAATAGCCCAGAAAATCCACCGCGTGCTATTACCAGAGGCGCACCTCCTGAAAAAAGAAAAAAAAAATGAAATAGGCGGGTTTAGGAAACAAATGGTCAAAGAATAACAGCAAAATATGATACTGATATGCAAACAGAAACAAAAATTACTAGAAAACAGTTTCATTTTCAGGTCAAAAAACGATTACAACTGTTAAAACCAGACCGTTTGTAATCCAAAAACTGATGCCATATACACCGCAATTCATTTAGATTCATACAAGTAATTTGAATGTTTCCCAAAATAAATAGAGTTTTTCTTAATGAAACAAGTTTATTTATGGAGCCCTCAAATAAATACTCCTTATAATTTCGCCTATCAATACGATTTTAATGTCAACATTCTGAGAAAATTGACAAAACTATTTAGTAAAAATGAACTCTCCGTTAAAAGAAAGTTCACATAAATAAATCGAAAAAAAAAAAAAAAGACAGCCATAGACTTCAACAGAGCATAAATTCAGGTCACCGATAAAATTTCGGGGGGTAAAAACAAGAAAAGAGGAAATGAGCTGGAACATGTTCAGACCCCAACAAAAAAAAAAAAAAAAAAAAAAAAAATCCCACGACTTTGCAGCTGCCCAAGCAAAAGAAACACAAAGCTCAAATGTCACTTTCATATTCTTCATCTTTTTCAGCTCTCTGAGCAAACAAAACAGAATTTCCCAGGAAAGCTCTCCATTTTACAACGGATAAAATGCAAGGTATTAAAAATGCAATATTTACTTCCCTTTATACCCCAATCCACTGAGCCTATCAACCGTAATCAAACCAATTAGTCAATTACATCAACCGCCTCAAACTTCCATTTCATCTTTCCTCCATTTTCTCGGCAACCAAACGCACTCTCTCTCCAAAACAAAGCAAAACAAAAACGTATACTTCAACTAAAACTCCACGAGCAAAAGCCAAAAATCAAAGAACTACAGAAAGCTAAAGAAACAAAGAAATACATCAGAAAAAAACTGTACCGCTAAGCGTCTGCCATGGAGTCTTGGAACCAGATCCCTGCGCGGAGACCAGAACCAAAAGAAGAAGAAGAAGAGCTGGTACAACTAGAGTGCGTGAGTTACACATCGCCGGCGATTCACTTCGGTAAGCTCGGCAACTCCCCGCGATCTCTCTGCTGCTGAAGCTTCAGGTTTTTCTCGGAAATGTGCGAGATTTGCTCAGCTCAGATAGAGAGAGAGAGAGAGAGAGAGAGAGGGAGAGAGGAAGAAGAAGTTGTGAGCTCTGAACTTTTTAGGCTGGCTTTTCCTGGATTTGTATTTATATTATTAGAAAAAAATTAATTATTTCTAAAAAAATTTAAAAAGTTTTTTTTTTTTTTTTGAGGACTCGTGTTTTTTAATTAGTGTTTAATTAATTAATTAATTAATTAATCAAGCCGGTAGTTTTCATTCTCAACAGAACGCGTTTCCACGTAATTTTTTGACTGATTAAGCCAAGCCGAGCCGTGTTTTTGATTCGGCTTTAGCGGAGCCGATTAAGTGCCGGTCATCGCACGACGTTGAACGGTCTTCGTCGGAAAACGACATTGTGGAACTGTACTGAAGTGGGGGGGAAAAATCATGTGGGAGAGGTTCTATTTTTATTTGTAAACCCTTTGGTGTTTCGTAAACCCCTCTTTTAATCAGATCAAAAATTCTTTTTTTATTTGTAATTGACGCCATAAAAATAAAAATGATGGTTGTCGTTTTCTGACATGGTATCACCTATTTTTAACGTGCAAACATAAAATTATTTTCATTTTTTGAACAATGACCTAAATCAAGTACTAATGTTATTCATTTCACCGATTCGAGTTTTGCTACAGTAAAAAGCTCTTAGAACAGTCACATCTAATTTTTTTATTATAATAAAAGGCTTTCACATAAAGTCATATCTCAACTCGAATTAAAAATTCGAATTAACGAACTAAACGGGCCTAAAATTCATAAAGTATTAATGTAAAGACGTATAGCTTTTTTTTTTTTTTTTTTTCCCCCCCTTTTTGATAGAGGAGTAATCACAACTCAAACACAATGCTTTGATGAAATAAGTTAAAACTTTTATATCAGACTATTCTTAGGGTCATTTATTATGATAAAAAGGGGAAATGAGTTTGAGAATATATATATATATTTAGGTATTTAATCTTTTTTAAGGGAAGATAAAACTTATTTAATTGATAATAAAGTAATTCACAGTCATCTTTCATCGAATAATTACAAGATTTTGCATTGGATAGTAATTGCTTAAACATTTTCATTTCTTCGTATTAGCTAATAGGTCAAGCTAGGTGGAAAGTTGCAAAGAGACAATGGGCCATAATTTAACTTTCTACAGAGTTTTGCAAGCTATCAAATTTTAAATTAATCCTTTGTATCCTTTGTTATTTTTTAAAATAAACAAAATTCGACGCATTTGAAACGAAATTTCAAAAGCGTATTGAAAATATAAAATGAATTTGTAAGTTGAACTAAAAACTAAAAATATTAGATTGAGGATACGTGTTCTTACTCTTCTCTCTTAAATTTACATTTGATAAAAAAAAAAAATAAAAATAAAAAAAAAGACTTTAAAAGAGGAATTTCAACTGAACATTCCAAAATGAATTCTACTCCAAAAGGCAATAGCACTACTTAAAGGGTTAAGATACAAGACAAAACCGAGTCAATAATTGGGTGTTACTCACACGATTAAACAATACAAACTCACCCTTTATCTAATAACAAAGAGAACTCCTCAAACTATTGACATTATAAAAGGGTTCAACCACTTTGAAATGACTTTAGAGAAACCATATTTCAATCCAAAAATGGACTATATAACTTGGACTTAGAGCGGTGGGGAGACCACTCTCAAGCTAAGACTTAACTTCGGTAGATGGGAACACCATCACCATTATTACAACACAAATAAAAACATAAAACAGAAAAATAGATAAAACTCTACAAAGATTCTAAGAAATTAAACCAACAAAATCGAGTCCCTCAACATCGAAGGTGTGTGAAACACAGTAAAGTGACGTCAGAGAAAAGCTCCTGAAACGTCAAAAAAAGCATCCGAGACACGGCGGTAAATGGGACCCACTAGCCGCAGTCAACTAGCTGCAATTACCTCACACTTCGGACCACCTTCCTCGCCTCCCATCTACAATCTAGTTCTCAGCCAACTAGCTGCGAATGCGTCCTAGATCTAAGGTAGAATATTAAAAACTGCTTCCCCTTGAACAACTCCATTTTGGTGACGATCCACACTTCTGTATATACGAACCTAACGTTGGTGATCTTTGTGATCTCTCCGACGAACTTTGGAGGCTGACAGCCTAACGAATAGCCGGACCATCGACCCCAAAAAACTCCTTCTCTAAGTTTGTTGCAAAGTATCTCTCTCTAACTTTCTCTCTGTGGAACTCGAAAGTAAACAATATTATGTCCTTGGAGAACTTTGAAACTAAACAATTTGCATATTACGTGCAATACAAGGATTATATTAAATTTAGGATGTAAAAGTCAAAATTAGAAGGTTAGTTTTCCTCTTACAAATGATTATAGCTCAAGCAACATTAGTGGAAATTACCCTATATTAACTGACCTTTAGAATTTATTTGAAGCGGATATGATAAGATGGAAAAAGGGAAATCTCTAGTATTGGAGAGGGAAATAAGAATGCTGAATAAAAAAAAAAAATTTATTTCTATTCATATTTTATACATTTTTTCCTAAATTTGTATGGTTTTAACAATTTGCTCTCTAAACTTTCAATTTTGGTAAGTTGTGCTTTTAATTTGTAAAATTATTGCAGAACACCCTATTTAACAATAATTGTATTAAATTAGTGTAAAAAAACACGTTCGATGAAAAATTGTAATATTTTACTTCACATGTAATATAAATCTTTTAATTCATCGATTTTTAATCTCTTAAATCTAATAAAAAATTTAAGTTAATTTACTAAAATGGCTTACATTGCAAAAATTTTAAAATCTGAAAGTTAATTGTCAGAATTAAAAATTTAAGGATCAATTTGCTAAACTACGATAAATTTAGGGATAATTGTTCTAAAAATTTTGCATTTACTAATTAATTTTCTGTTTACTATAAATCTCTCTCAGCCGCACTAGATTACTACCCATTGCCTTCCCGGCTTTGCAACCACCACCGCATAGAATCAATGACCAGGTAAAACGGTGTTCCTCTGGCTCGAGCCAGAAATCCTAGCCGATTCGGTGGTGGGGCTCACCAAATTACCGAGGATATTATTGGACGACAGCTATTGGCGGGCCCACACAACATGGTATCAAACACACAACAAACTGGCATGCGATGACGTGGCGTCCAGTTATTGGGTAACCAACCGTGATGTCATCAGGACGCGCTTTAGTAGTAACTTTCGACGTGGGGCCCAGCCAGCCTCCACTAAGCCCTTGTCAACGACACCTAACTTCAGGTCGTATAGAGGAAGATGGTGGTTGATCTTCTAACGTAGAATGTAGTTTTCATATAATCTACGAACATGAACGAGTTTTGAATAATTATATTTTTATCCGTGGTTATTATTAAATATAAAAATTTAATAATATAGTGTGATAAAAATTTAATTTTATTAATTGTTATAAATTTTTTTGTCAATTATATAATTTATTATAACAGTTAAATTAATATTTTATTATTAAAATAATAATACTCATTAATAAATAAATACTGAAATAACTATTAAAACCACACCATATCTATATGTGTGTGTATGTATACAAAGTCAATACACTTCATTAGCTGTAGACAGTAAATCTTCTTTGATATCGACCCTTAATTGGAAATTAGCAATTTGATAATTTTTTAAATGAGTAAATTCTTATTGTTTGGATGTTATTACACAAAATTGTTTATTTTTTCCAAATCTGGGAGTCTAAAGATGGAATTTTGATTATGACTCTCTCTACAAAAACCATAAACCAAACAAGGACTCAGTGGAAGAACATGGTGGGAAAAGAAAACCAAAAGAGTCTTTGCTTTAATAAAGATGAAATGTAACAAAACATGTCTCTAATTCTTTATCAAATGAGAAAAAAATGTTCTCTTTTTACGTGGAAAAGAGGTTAAAGAATAGAAAAATTAAGCAAACTAAAGATAAATATACTTTTTGAAATTAATTGACATTTTAACTAAAAGGGCCTTTTGTTACAAAAAGTTTTTATCGTTAGTCTTTCACACTAATTTTTATGTGCCATGTAACACGTTGCAAAAACTCCTTTACTTTCTCCCTAAATATGGTGTTCTAGAATTTTTCCAAACTTGAGCACACTTAAAAAAAAAAAAAAAAAGAATAATAAATAAACTTGTCCAAATAGACAGACTCACAACGTAAAACATGTTGAATTGGAAGCCATTCAAGAATAAAAATTTGAAATTTGAGACTTAGGGCATGTTTAGTTCGTTAATTCGAGTTTTTAATTCGAAATGAGATATAATTTTATGTGAATTTTTTACTGTA
This sequence comes from Morus alba, assembly GCA_012066045.3. Lineage (NCBI taxonomy): Eukaryota > Viridiplantae > Streptophyta > Magnoliopsida > Rosales > Moraceae > Morus > Morus alba. The sequence goes on from CP050224.2 coordinate 5,932,816, forward strand.
GTAAAAAAAAATTAGATGTGACTATTTCTGAGAACTTTTTATTGTAACAAAACTCGAATTTTAAATTCTAATCGGTGAAATGAACGGAGCCTTAATATATGACCTTCCCCAAGGCAAGGAGTATGGTATCTTATTCATATCTCTGGCGCTAGAATCCATCATTCTAGTTTTTTATGTTGCAATTAATGAGGTTACAATTATAATTTTGATAACCAATAAGTTATAATATTTGGTTATGTTGATAATGTCTAACTTAGCAAGAATAATGTTGATTCCAATAATTTGGATTTTGTTAACCTAACAATAAGGTAATTAACCAGAAATGAAATAAATGTTACAAAATAAAGTATAATAGTCTATACATCCAAATCCAACTCATATTATGTCTAAGACAATCTTAAGAATGGTTAACTCATGAGCAAATAAAACCTAAAGAATGGCCAAGGATAACAATAATTTCTTACCCCTAAAAGAAGGTAGAAGACCAAGTCAAATAATTAATATATTATATTAAAATACTAATCTCACAAGATATCAATCTAGAAATGTACATATCTTATTACTCTTAGAGGATTTTTGTCTTTGATGGATTTCTTTTTTTTTTTTTTTTTTTTTTTTGTTTTGTTAATTCTATAATGCAGTTGATGGTAGATCCTGTGGTTCTCTGAACCTTTAACAAAACAAGTCTATCTGGCAGCACATGAAGGGAAATATAATAAGGAAATCAATCAAACGGCTCTTATTGGTCAACTTCTGTAAATTTTTTGAAAGATAAGATTCATTCACTTTGCGGTTTGAGTTTTTAATTCGAACTAAGATGTGATATTTTTTTAAAGCTTTTCACATGTAACAGAAAAAAGTTAGATTTGTTGACATTTTTTAAAAGCTTTTTACTGTTAAAATCTAAAACTGAAAAACTCAAATTGATGAAATGAACGAGACCTAATTATTTTGTGGATCCTTTCATGCCCATTGTACGACCCTCTATTAGTAGTGTACATCTTTTACGGTTAAATTTAATTAAAATCACATTAAAATTAAAAAATAAAACAAGTAATTTTTAATAGACATCTGACAACTGAAAAATAAAAATCTTTTACTTCAATTTGTAATTAAGAACTATAAAATTAGTCCACACTCTTTCAAATCATTCTCAAAAAAGAAAATTGTTTTTTAGTTGGAATTTTTTTTTTTTGATAGATACCGAGAGATATTAAAAGTAGGCATTAGAATCATTCAAAGGAAACGGTATAGTGACGGAAATGAATGTCTTTGTTATGATGGGGAACCTTCCTCTATCTTTATACAATTTTTGGATATGCTTTCTATGGATCATAAAATATTTAGACCAAGCTCAACCAATAAGGATCTTTCAGCTAATTGACTTGGGTTGAAATTTCAAAGGTCGTTATTTGAGTTTTAACTCATTTAGTGTTTTTATTTCGTTAGCTTTTATTCACAACAAAAAGACATATTGGAATAATTTTTGAATGTGCGCATAATAAGAAGAAAACATAAGTTAGGGGACGTTTGAAAGAAGAATTCGTGTCATGATTTGAATCATGATTCGTTGCTCGCTATAGTATTTGCTCTTAGAAAAAATACACGTAAAATGAAAATGGTTCTGAATCATAGTTCTGAATCCATGAACTAAACGTCCTATTAATCTTAAAACGTGTTTCTTTTTCGCAACATTAGGGAGTTGAATAATTTACGTACGTTAATTACATTTTCTTCAATTCTTAGTTTTGAAGAATTTTTTATATATCGTTAAATATGAGAAAAAAAATTACACTAACAATAAAATGCAGATTCAAATAAATCACAACAAATTCATATCATGTCAGTTCTTTTTGTAGATTGCAAATGTAGTACAAAGAAGAGAGAAAGAGGAAAATATGTTAAGACTTGAGATGAATTAAAATTAATAGATCAATAGTTTACATAAGTTAATAATAGGTCAAATTATTATTTTTGTATATAACTTGTCTGGTTATAAACCATAACTTAACAAGTTATTCACAGTTTTTGTCCATAATTTATTTAGCTATGAACTATAACTTGACAAATTTATTCATAAATTATCTAATTATGAATCATAACTTAACAAATTATGACTTATTAATTTTTATAACTAAAAATTAATCTATATACTTTCTTAAACTTTTATATTAATCTATTTTCTACTGTTTCCCTACAAAGAATAGTTTGATGCTAAGTTCAGAAACCTGTTGGGATATTCAAAGCCTTTCTAACGGTTAAAAAAAGGCCCATCATTAGGTTTCGCCTGGTTTTATTGGCCTGTGGGACTTTTACTTCATCTTGAAGTCAACAGTAAAATCCAATGAAAACCCATTATGTCTTTTGAGAAGAAACAAACGTCTCTTCTCCTTTTTACCTCTTTTTGAGTCTAAAAAATAGGTTTTGAGATGATTGCTCACAAGGGTTTTTTCCCCTCTGAAAGGAAAAATGAATGAATTATAGGTTAGTGGGGGGAGAAATTGGAGATCTAAATGCTTTCTGTTCCATATTGATTTTCCTGCAATAATGTGGTCCAAGAAAACAGCCTTTTAATACTTATTTTCTTTAGTCATTTTACAGTAAGACCCTCAATTAATAATGTATATTTTTAACTGCTCGTTCGGATTAAAATCGCATTAAAAATATAAAAGTATACAAAATAGATAGTTTCTGATTTAGGTTAGACACTTCAAAATAAAAACCAATCAGAAAGAAATCAAGAAGAGAACCTTTCTCTACGAAAGAAAGCAAGAATCTTTACATCAAAGAAAGAGACAATGCAAGAAGATTGTTTCTTACTTTGCACAAGCCTTTGAAATGGTTATGGATATCTTTATCAACGTTGGAACTTGGAGTGGACCCAAAATTCTAAATAATTCTGTACTATAGTTGGCATATGGCACATGGGCAAAATGAAGTGACACTAAACTTTTTATCTTATATTGTATGTGACAGGATGAGTAATTGTCTCTAAGTAGTCAGTACTATAATGGGGCCGAGGAAGTGGGCATGATATAATTGATAGCTAGATGAAGTAGATATAGTAGAGTTAATTATGTGTTTGTATTAGTACTCAAGTTTTGGCTGTTTTTTTTTTTTTTTTTTTTTTTTTACCTTTATCTTGTAAAAATGGCAATCTTTTCAAACTATATACCATACTTGGGAAAAAAAAAAAAAAAAAAAAAGAGGTAAATAATGGAATAAGTTTAAGCCTTTCTACACCACTCATTAATGTTAAATTCGCTATAAGGGGACACAGATGCATGTTAAAAGTCCCAGAGAAAGCTTAGAAAGTGTAGAGCATATTTTTAGTTGAGGATGTGGAATATATACAAATGAGGTCTCAATTTTGAAAGCTTTTGGTCGAGTTTGGAATTGATCCCGTTTTTATTTTTTATATTTTTCGAGAAAGAGAAAATGAAAATGTTTTCAAAACGATGTTTGGTGCAATAAAGATAAAAATATAAATGAAAATGATTTTTTAATTTAGTGTAAAATGAGATAAAAATAAAAAATGACTTTTCTAATTTTTTATTTTTTGTTTTCATTTTCTCCTCTCTTGAACAAAGAGAGAGAAAGAGAGAAATTAATGGTTTTTTTAATACTGAAAATAATTTCTTAATAAAACTATCAAACTCATTTTTAAAAATGTTTTCTGTCTGAAACTGAAAACGTTTTCATTTTTATTTTTATATAAAAAATAAAATTATTTTAGAACGAGTTCCAAACACATAATTTATTTAGGCCTTTGGCGGAAGTTTTCGATTCGAAATGAGATGTGCCATTTGAAAAATTTTATGTGATATTTTCCAGTTTTTATAAAACTAAAAAAATTTTATATGATCTTTATTTTAAAAAAACAAAAAGGAGAGAAATCAGCAATTGCAGACTTTTGGAATAGACTAGTTTTGATCCACGTCCGTTGGACGTGCCTGCAATAATACAATATATATTTTTGAACATTGGATTAGAAAATATTGGTGTTAATTATAATTATTTAATAATACTACTAAAAATAAAATTTTACATATAATTTTTCCTCAATTTTTTAAATTAAAATTATTTTCTAATAATTGTTTTTATACTCTTTTTTAACAGAACAAGGAAATTACATTTAATCTTTTATGTAATAAAAAAAATCTTAATTTTCCATCTCTAAAAGTATAAATAATGTGAAGAAAATTTATTAGAATTTATCATTGGCTGACGAAAGAAAAAGAAAAGAGAAGAATGGAAAACAAAAAGAAAACTTGCTCGAATAAAAAAAAACTTGAGAAAAACTAGTTGAAACGAAATAAAGGCCCCTGTTCATTTTGATGATTCGAGTTTAAAAAAACCTTGAGAAAAGTCAAATATAGCCCTGGTTGAAGTACGAAGACAAAATTAGTGGCATTCCCTCTTCTTATAAGTATAGTGTGACATTTTCTGGGATAATATTGCCAATTGCTAGACAAGGTAAATCAGATATTAATTCATTTTCTAGGATAATATAGACTTGGCTTTACGTTTTCTTTCCCCAAAAAAAGGTAAGTGGTGTCATCTCTTTGTCTGGAGCGCCCGTCCATCAAAAAGAAAGAGCATAACTCAAATTCATCACTGGACATTATGTTAGAAAAAATGGCTTTTTGAAGGCTTATTTTGAGACCCATATTAGAATGGGTCCAATTGGTTTTTGTGACGAGTTTTGATGAATTTATGTTTTTCATCATGAATATTTATACACTCAAAATAGATATTAGATGGATGAAAAATTAATGTTCTAAGTATGTCACTTGCAATGATTAATGTAGTTAAAAATTATAAAAAAATCTCACATTGGCTAGAAATAAAACCATAGTGGTGTTTATAAGTTATTGCACTTTGAAGCTTAGGTAAGCATGTATACCATAGAGGCTCTCTCACGCGCAAGAGGTGCGAATCACGGTCCCGGCGGATTAGGAGTCCAATGTGTGTGGACACGAATGTCGGATCGAAAAGCCCACTCCGTGTGGGCTTAGTTTTACAGTTTTTTATTTTTTATTTTTCCCACTTAAATCCAGAATTTATTTTTAAACAAATTCGGATTGGTAATTGCAGCATTTGTGCAGGCCTTAACACTGTATTAGTGTAGAGTTTATGGCTTTGGGAAAAATTGCAGCATTAACCAGGTTTTATTGTGCGTTTATAAGCATAAAAACTCTGAATATGAACATACCTTGGAGCAGGTTCATCAGGAGTTATAACCTCTGTTTTAATCTCCATTAATCCGAGAATAAATCCGGATTTATACACCATTATGGCATGGTGTAACACCTAAATTTTAGAGCCTATAAAAAGGTCATTCTCCACATGAATAGGACACACAACACATAACACTTTTCTCCACTCTCTCTCGTTTTTCTTTGAGTTCTTTTGCAGTCTTTGTAGTTCGGTTTTGGTGATAGAGGAAATGTGTAGTTCTAATTTGTTGATATGGTTCCGAAAGTGCGTTGTTCTACCGTCTTTGTCATTGCATCCTAGGAGATGGACGTCCAACGTTACGTCAAAGTATTCACTAGAAGGGGCGAATCTGTTTTAAGAAAAGCGTGGTTCACGTGCCTCGATATCCTTACCAATTCGTTTTCCAAGTTTAATAGAAATGTTGAATTTATGTTGTAATAATTCTTAAATATATTGTTATTGCAACAACTTTATTTATATTGTTCTTTTTTGTATTATCCATATTATTGTTAACACATTATACTCGGACAATGATCTCGAAGTGAGACTATAGAATATCGTTTTTTGAATCCATTTTAAAATGAGGAAAAAAAAAAAAAATTCAACTGCGCAACCATCCCCCTGGTGGTGATGACGGATTCACGTTTCAACATTAGTTTCTAAACCTGAAAATAAACAATAACGATGCATGTTCTCATGATCTCATTTCTCCTCTTCAAACTCAACAAAAGAATATATACGTACGATAAATTTATTTGTAGCTAATCCTTAAACTTTGAGTATAGTGACAATTTAATATATGAATTTTTAATTTTAACATATTTAGTATCGAGCTTTCATTTTTGATTATTTTGGTCTCTAACACTAAAATAGACGAATGATTTCCTCAAATTTAATAAAGATAACTATGTATCTATCACGTGAGAATTTAAATTTTACAAAAAAAAAAAAAAAAAAAAAAAAAAAGTTGTGTTTTATGCAAAATTTTCTCTTTCTAACAATTAACACCTATTAAAAACTATAATATTTTACATATATCGTAACCATTTGTATAAAATATTTTGTTATTATACGACGTGTGATCTTATCTACACTAAATTTTAGAAATTATTTGTTAATTATACGGTCAGGAATTAAAACTGCCAAAAATTAAAAATTTAAAGACCAAATATATTAAAATTAAAAGTTTAGAAACTAAATTATCATTCCGTCACTGCAACTAAACGCACCCTTAAAAGTAATAACCCTCATTCTTTTTAGTTTCGTTCTTCCGTCAACCTTATAAAAAAGAAAATGAGGATGGGTTTTATGTGTCCTACGCACTTTGATAGTTGGAATATTTCATTTTAAAGTTTTAAAATTCACTCGTGCAAAAAATTAAGAAAATAAAAATACAAAAAGAAAAAAAAAGAAAAAGAAAAGTCTTGGATAGTTTTTGGTCCCAAATAATAGTGATCACCTTTTATAGTGCCCTCCACGTAGTCGATTGTTTTCAGTTATTTACATATTTGTTTTCTTATTATAATTTGGTCCGGAAGACCAAAAGTACATCTTTTGGTCGTTTGAGAAGAACAAACACGTTGTATGGTGCTGTTGAGCAAAAAAGACAACAAAAATAAAAAATAAAAAAAATTTGAGAAATTAAAGTTAATAACCTAATTTTAAAATTTTAAGATAGTAAACAGTATATTTACCATTTTTAATTTTGAAAACAATAGTAAACAGTATATTTACTATTGACGGTCAAATTTCACCAACAAAAACCAGCCGGGTTACCTTATAGTTTCCCTTTGAATTACCGGCCTGTGTGTGTAGTGAACGCGTGGATATTTATTGAATATGTGTGTTTGTGTGTTAACTGAACTGTATATAAACAAACACAATGGATTTTATAGTGGTTCACTCTACAAAAATAGAGTTACATCTATTGTGATTTTGTATTTCTTTTGAGAAGACAACAATTTACAACCATTGTTCTCAATTTCTCTCTTTTCTTTTTTCTGGAGTCCCCAAACCTCCTCCTCAGTGGGGGTCTTCCTCCTTTTATATTGGGTTTCCTTTGCTTGGTGGGTTTCCTTCATAGGTAGAAGCACTCAAGTGCTCTCCCTTGGTAGGCCCAGATGTAGCTCACTAATCAGCACTATTCACTCAACCAATTTAGTCTTCTATTACGGCTCTATGCTTCCCCGTAATACTTTTTTGTCCCCTATGGGGCGGTTTGAGAGCTTGTAATTAATGCTGGCAGACATCTTCCACTTTCACACACAACCTGCCATATCTTTGAAAGAACGGTCCCCTCGTCGTGAGCGCTATTTAGCCCAATCGTCATCTTTGGTGGTCCTTTCTGCGGCCGAAGGATCTCTATGCCTTAATCTTGACGGCATGACCCGTCGACACCACAAGGAGTCGTCGCCCTAATCTGGACTCTGCTCTCGGGCTTTGCAGCTGAGTAGGAGGAAACGATAGACGTCGAGGGTTGTTGCTTGGCAGAGAGTCTTCAAGGCCATGTGTCGCATTATCGTTCGCCCATGTGTTCATCACATTTTCCCACACAACATTTACCATTTTTAATTTTGAAAGTCCCTCATTGTTAATAGATATCATTTTTAATTTTGAAAAAAAAAAAAAACAAAAGAAGTAAACAATAAGCTAGTTGTGATGATGAAATAGTTAGGATTTTTAAATTTAAATTATATATAGTTTTCTTTTAGGATATAGTTTATTCTTATTTTAATTTTAAATTAGAATTATTTTTTTTATTCGTTAAGTTTATCTTTTAGACGTCTATAAATATATTAATGATTGTAAATTCTATCTCTTTTTGATTCTCTTTTTTCTATCTAAATTCTATTTGGTTCTTAAATTTATCCAGGTCCCACATCATTTTATTAACTAAAAAAATAGTAAATATTTTGTGTAAGTAAAGAACTTAGTACTACTCAAAAAAAAAAAAAAAAAAAAAAAAAAACTTAGTAAATATTGACAGAAATGTATATGATTTAGACTTTGATCAGAGTAAATCCTGTGGATCATGGATTTATCAAATTTTCTCATGAGATAAATTCGATATTTATTGGATAAATTTCATATTTATTAAATTGAATCACGGCATCAATTTGTATAATTTATCGGGTAAATCTTAGATTTTTTGAATTTTTTAAAGGGTAAATGCAATAAATATTGAATTGACTACTATTTACTGACTTATCTAAAATTTCAGTAATTTATTTTTAATCCAAAAAAAAAAAAATCCTATTTACCTAACTCTCTCAAAGATTTATTTGAATGGCTCATGAATCTCATATGGGTTAGATTTTTCAAAGTGCAAGGAAAAAAAAATAAATAATCAAATTTTATTATAGCATAAATCAAGTCAAGAATGTTCCAAATTTTTTCATGAAATAAATCCGATGAGTCTCAGATTTATTTGCTTTTTACTAATTTATTTTTATTCAACCTAAACATTACTGTTTAATACGGTTTTTTTTGAATGATTGAGGAATGGGGGAAATACAAAAATAGCAAATAATGCCTTTTTTTTTTTTTTATTTATGCCACCCAATGGCATAAACTTAAGCTAGAAAAAAAAATTAATCTATTCAAATTTAGTGGCATCAGGTATAGTTTTTAAATTTTTATAGCATGCCATATAATTTCCTCTTGATGCTTGTTAGGTTGCTTTGGTAAAGATTTTGTGGTGAGTTTGAATCAGATTTCAAACCAGATTTTATGCAGATTATTTTCAGATTTTGAGACAAGTTTTAAACTGGTTTGTGTGATGATTTTGTGTGGATAATTCGATAATTTTATGGGGCATTTGGATGGCTGTATGATTTGGATTTGAGAGAGAAGATTCTAGGAGAAGAATCTAATCCGAATAAGAGCTAAAGCTTACAGTTCTAGAAGGAAATTTGAATTTGAATTTGAATAGAGATTTGATGTGTGTGAAGATAGAGCATGCGTGGAGATCAGAATTCACTAATTCGAGTTCAGAATTTAAGTTTTACTACACTAAAAAGCTCTTAGAAACAATCACATCTAATTTTTTTGCTACAGTAAAAAGCTCTCACATAAAATTACATATCAACTCGAATTAAAAACTCGAATCAACGAACTAATTAAACGGGCCCCAAGATAAGTTGGATTTGAATTCTGTTGCATAATCCAATTATGTTGAGGAGGAAATTTAAACTTGAGATAAGGGCTGCAATTTGAAGATATGTCTTATGTTTGGAATTGAAATTCAAAATGCAGAATTCGGATTTAAATGAGAAAAGAATCCGAATTGTATTTAAGTCGAGGCTAATTCGGCTTTAAAGGAGATAATGTGAGATTATTCAAGAGAGAATCATTGAGATAAAGTGAAGCATATCCGAGTTTGATTTGGACATATCTGCTCTAGTTCTCTATTTTCAACTATCAGATTTGCATCAAAAATTATATGTTCTGTATATTTTTTAATTTAATGTAATTTTAACCAGATTCAACAGTCAGAAAACTAAACCTACCAATAAAGAGGTCCTTACTAGAGGAACTCCTAAAAAAATAAATGTTCCTAAACTAAAACGTTACAATTTTAGATTGAAAATGTTTTTTTTTTCCGAATAACTAAAAAAGGAGATTGCATAATCAAATATTATGTTAGTCAAAAGAGTATCAATCAAAAGTAATAGATAAAAATTTAGACCCGTGTATTTTTAAAAGAAAATTTTGTAATTCTCTCATAACTAAAAGTGTCTTTTAACACCTTTATCAGGATTTTTCATAGATGTATTTGGGTTATTGTACCTTTTGAATAGCTTCAATTTTAAACCAGCTTTTTTTGGCTAAATAATTTAAAACCAGCTTGATTTGATTAAGAATACACACTGAATTATAAAAACGACAATAAAAATAAAATTAAAATAAGGACGAAACGACAAAGAGAACATGAGCATCAAAACAAAACAGTAGATATGACAAAAACAACATAAACAACATTATTAAATTGTAGGATTATTCTCACGGTGCCCCTTGAATTTTGAATTCATTTTTTAATTTGCCTACTAATTTTGAAAATTATCATTTTCCCCTTAAATTATGAATTGTTCTCATTTAATTATTTTTATTGTAATTTTTGTTAAAATTAGACGAAAAAAATATGGGTCAAATGTAATTATGTGGTTTTTATATATTTTTTTTAATAGAAATTTAATTAAAAGATCATATATGTGTTATTCTCTTTTTTTATCTACTTTTTAACAAAAATTACTACAGAAGAAATAATTTAAAATTTAAAAAGATTAAATGAGAATTTTTAAAATTTAAAAGATAAACTAAAAATAATCTTAAAATTTAAAAATATTTGTGACAATAATCTTAAATGGTAAAAGCCTGAAGACCATGCAAATGATGATAAATGACTAAACGACAAGAAAGAAAAAGCTAAAAAAAAAAAAAAATATATATTTTAAGGAAATCTTTACATATTATTTTCTACGAGTTTTTAGTGTTCATTGTGGTTGATCTTTTCTTTCCTTTTTTACTCCTTAACATTTCCAGTTTTTACTATAACCACTGATCGACTTTAGTCAAATCTTTCCTTTTTTTTTTTTTTTTTTTTTTTTTTTTTGCTTCAACTTTTCAAATTTTTATATATTTCCTAATGTATTAAGGAAAATTATATCACATTTTCTTTAGGTTCAACATCCACTCAAGTAAGGAAAAAGAAAACAGATGGTGTCTATTTTGGAGGATTTTAGTTGAGCAACCAGATATTTTGCCATCAGAATGTATTGAAGAGACAAAAAATTTGGAGAAATTTACTATTACTATCAAATAATATATCTCATGAACTTTATGAATTATTCACTTCTACTTCAAATGAAGCTAAGGATTTTAAAAAGTATATCCGTACTTATAATAATACTTTTGCTTTCACATCATTTGGTGTTAAATATGACAAGACTTTGTGTATGAGGAACAAAAGAATATACACATTCTGAGTTCAAGGTCAAGTATATCATTTCATAAATGAACTATTACCACCAATTGAACAACCTTCATATCTACAATTGTGTTTCTATGACATTTGTCAATTTCGTGTCACGAGTCATTTTCGTGTCATATCGTGTTAACTCGTAAAGTGGTCGTGTCGTGTTCTTATTGCAATTTTTATAAATTTTCGTGTCATGAGTCGTGTTCAGGTTGACACCAAATTTAAGAAAAACGATCAAAACACGACACGAACACGACACGTGACATGAATTGCAACCCTTAAGGAATATACACATTCTGAGTTCAAGGTCAAGTACATCATTTCATAAATGAACTATTACCACCAAATGAACAACCTTCATATCTACTACAATTGTATTTCTATGACACGGAGCATTCAAAAAATATGCAACACCGAATGTCCAATTCAATGAATATGAATCCACTTATACTAGAAAAAAAAAAATGCATAAATTGAAGATCAATCCTTATTGTCGTTTTTTTTCCGAAGCTTAAAAGAAGTATCTGATCTTCAGCATTATAAAATATTCATACAAAGTTTGAGTACTATTTTGATTGTTACGATCCTCTTTAATATCCTTTACTATTTTCGTATGGAGAAAATGGATGGCATAGAGGAATTCTTCGATTAAACAAAAAATTGAAGAGCACGAATGGCTTGAAAGATGATCTAAATATCTTAATTAGATCATATTATATCTCCTGACTTTTTGCAAAAAGAGACATACGGTACAATATTATTCATTTATAATAGCGTGTGAATATCATAAAATATTGATTGACATTAGACGTTTTCGTTAAATATTCATCTACAATAGTGTGTTTTTGCTTTTCAGTGTTAAAAAAAAAAAAAAAAAAAGAGAGATAAAGGTGCGTTTGAAATTGTTCTAAAATAATTTTAATTTTTATATAAAAATGAAAACGTTTTCAATTTCAGATAGAAATCATTTTTAAAAATGCGTTTGGTAATTTTATCAAAAGATTATTTTCAGTATAAAAAAACCCATTAATATCTCTGTCTCTTTCTCTCTGCTCGAGAGAGGAGAAAATGAAAATAAAAAATAAAAATGATTAAAAGTCATTTTCATTTTTCTCTCATTTTACACTAACTCAAAAAATCATTTTCATTTCCGTTTTTTTTTTTATCAAATGCCATTTAAAAATAATTTCATTTTTTTTTTGAAAAACGTAAAAAAAAAAAATGGAATCAATTCTAAACACGGCTAAAATTTCTTATCGAGAATATTATTGTTATAAGCTGCAAATTAGACCGACAGAGACATCATAGTTATTACACTCAAGTAGACTCTTGCAACGTGCAAAATACGTTGTTGACATGTATATCAAATTAGAAACCCTCGAGATTAGATTATTTCCAGAAAAACCAAGATGATATTCGAGTTGAATTAAAACAAGGAATCATTGATATATAGTATTGAATGCGGTGAAACTCGACCATTCAAGATTAGACGTCCTATTATTTTGCCATCATTTTTTATTGGAGGACCTGAGATATGAGAAAAAGATATAGCCTGTATTGTGGCCGGCCACACAGTAAAAGAAAAATTTTGTTTTTAAAATTAATTGAAAAACTGTATTTTAAATGAGATTTAAAATAGTCAATTTTTTATTGATTTGTCTTTAAGTTAAAGTAAATGGGTCTTCATAGTGTTCTAAATATAGGAGGCAATAGAAAATTAGAGAACACAATTTTTGTTCTCTTTTACTGAAGGTGGCCGAAATTCCCAAGAAAGAAAAAGAGAAGAAAGTTCTTCCAACACCCAGTTTCTTCACATACATGCGTTGATATGGAAGAATACAAATTAGCGAGTAACTATAATTCCATAGTTTTATATTAGAGCCCACACTCTACGTCTTACAGATTTCAAAGACTAGACGAGTAAGATTCTGGTTTTCTAAAAAAACTTGGAGCTTGGACCTCAAGTTATCAGCCTAATCGTTTGCTAGGTATATATCATTATAAATTAATATGATTAATTTATTATGCATAAATTAATATATTTTATAAAGTATTTAAAAAGTTTTATGAAAATTTTTTGTTATGCACGATCCGCACATACACGCTCCTACATCTAAAAACGTTTCAAAAACCAATACAATTCCTCCAATTTTGACTTGAAAACACGAGCAATTAAATCTGGTCTATTTTGTATTTCATCATTGGCGGGTAAATTCTCTTTAATCACAACCCAATTGGGATTACACGTCATTGTCAAAAATAGGTTTGGTTTTCCAAATTTTTGGACTACCCAAAAGTAAAGTTGATCTCCATCACATTTTTTCCGGCAACCATTCTGCATCATTGTTCCCTATGAGAACATTTTTTGGACTGCACGTCATTGTCCTTCCTTTTCTATTTTGTATGATCAGAACAATTTCTTGTCATTATAAACGTAGATTGTGACACCAAAATCAAGCCACTATTCAAAAGATTTGTTGCAGTCATGTTGGTTTTGGTAATCATATCAAGTTGCATCTCCGAGACCATAGCACACATGTCTTTAGACTTCTCTTCAACAACATTAGCTTTGTTAGTGTTAACTTCTTCATTTTTCTTCTTGTACCTATAGTCACTTTGGCGATGACCTTTCTTTCTACAAAAGAAGCAATTTCTAAAAAATTTCTTTTGCCCATTATCTGACTTCTTAAACTTCTTGTCATTATTAACTTTGAAGTTCTTAGAAAACTTACTTGCTTCGGTGATATTAACCTTGAAGTAATCAATAATCTTGCCCTTAGGATCACGAAGCTTAGTCTCCTCTTTGATCTTCAAGTGTTTTTATAATTCCTTCAAAATTATGTCATTTCTCCTATTAAGGAGTTTCTTTCTATGACCACTCTAACTTTGTGGTAGTTTACAATAATAGCCCCCACTTGAAATGATTCAGAAATATCCACTTTTAATTCACGAAGCTTAGTAACAATTACTTGCAATTCATGTATTTGATCAAAAATGAACTTACTGTTGGTAACCGAATTGAATTCGGATGCGGAAGCGTAGGGAAAATCGGATTGTGTATAACAAAAATTTTCATAAAACTTTTGAGATACTCTATAGATTATATTAATTTATGCAAGAATAAATTAATCACATTAATTTATATGTCAAAACCTCAATTAGGAAAAATACCTAGAGGCTGACACATATGATAACTTGAGTTCTTTGACCTTGAACAATCCTTGCTCCAAGCTTTATGTTTAGAAAACCAAAGTCTTCCATGTTGATTCATTGATTCAATATAGACGTGTGTGTGGGCACACGTGAGACAAAATAGGTTTCAAAAACACTCGAATTTCTACAAACACGATGTGAAATTTTTGGGAGAAAAATTTTTCCTCTCTTTTTCCTTTGAGAATTTCAGCCACCAACAGTTAGGGCATAAATATTTTTTCAAAAATTGTATCCATAATTTTCTATCATTCTCATATTTAAAGAGTAAAAGTTAAACTTAAAAAAAAAAATCAAATCTCTATCTCCTATTTGAATTTGGAACAAAAAATCTAATACACCTTATCCCTTAAGTGGCCAGCCACCCTAGGGTTTTTCATCCCTCTGTGTGGCGCCAATTGCAGATAGGGAATGAAGAGAAAATCATCATTTATCCTATAGTCCAATTTTAATTCAAATTCAAATTCGAATTCAAGTCAAACTTAAATTAATTTGAATTCTAAATTGAACAACTTATCAAATAAGTTCAAAAGGATAAATTTAAATTATGTTCACAATTCAAATTCAAATTTAAATAATAATTAATTCTCAATTAATTATTTTTTGAGTATTTAATTTTAGAATTCTGTAATTCTAAAATTCCTATTTCGCCATTTGTGTCTGGTAGAATTACAATGACGACGCATGGACTAATGGACTTATAATCCCGAGCTCCAATAAAATTAATAATTAATTAAACACGTTAATTAATTAATTAATTCTATTAATTTCAATAGTTACTCCACTATAAACTTGGAATTGAACTCTCAAAATTATAGACATTAATTACTTCTAAACAGTGAAGTGTCCATTTGATATAGTCATTACATATAGATCAATCCTCTATAAATAATTCATAATTAGAGTCAGGTAGAAACCGTTAACCTCTCTAATTATATCTTCATCCTTGAGTACCATTGATTCTCTAATGGATGGTGATTCATAAAACACATTCATGAACCAGAGCGCTCTTACTAATCCAAATACCGAATCAACACTCAATAGAATTATTTATCTATTTCTTTCTCAAGAAGGAATGAATTTTATCTCGTATAATAACATTCTCAGCTACCTATTTCATCATGTCTCCAAAATACAAGGAATAGGATTCAGGGTCTCGGAATCCGTGCTGAGTAAATCAAAAGACATAAATCCATAAATAGGAGTTTGTTAAGAACTCAGGATTAAGATCATTATATATATGACCATCGATAGACTTATAAATTAGAATTTCTATGCTTAACATAAATTATTAGAAATTCATATTGTGTTTGTATCCTTGTTCCACATAATCTTATTATGCGTAATACACTCATTCAATATCTCACCATATTGACAGTGCGGATAGTACCGTTCCATTCTAAATGGGAATGACATGTATTAATAATGTTTTAATTAAAGATTCTGAACTTTAATTAAATTCATCATGAACAATGTTCTTGATTATTATCCTTAAACACTATCCTCTCGTATATAACACTTATATACTATGTTTAAGGTTACATAAATAATCACATAATTTTCATTTGATATTCATAAAATATTCATAAATATATGCACATAAAATGATGAATAAACTCTTTTATTAATTAAATAATAAATATCCTATTACATCTCATGCTTCTAGGATACTATTCCCAACACTTACTATCAACCATGACAAATTCTAGATATTTCAAGATAAAGAATTTATCCGTACCTTCCATCTCAGTTTCGTATTTGTATTCAAGAACGTTCTATATTTCCACAGGAGACTCCATCAAGTTGTAAAGATTGTAATGCTCATTAGGGAGAGTGTGCCGGCACATGACTTCATCATCTTCACGCTTCTTTCTTGCGCCAACAATTCTTTGGAATCATCCTCCTTCAGTTCTGAAAGTGGGTTTAACCACAGACTCAACAGCAAGATGAGTTTAATACACTCAACCAACACCACCAATAGTATTAAAACAAACAAAGAGAAACAAAGAAACAATTCGAGTAGTTTGTGCTTACTGAAGACATTTGATAAATATTCGTTGGAAGTGAAATCCAAGGAAAACCATCCTCTTGTGGAAAAGACATTTGAGGGAACCGGGAAGCTTTTCTAATTTCTTATTGTTTTGATAGCACCGTATGAGATTTTAGATTGTTTTCGGCCCCAATTATTTTTGGAGAATTTAAGGGGTTAATATATTTCTATTTGTTTAACAGCTACTACTTGACATCTGGACACAGATATATTGGTTCAAAAAGTTAGGAAAAGAGCTGCATCCGAATCTGGTGTAGAGCCTCATCCTGAATTTAAATTTTTAATTTACAAACTTTTAATGTGTTTGGCCATTTTTAAAAGGTTTTAAAAAAATTAAATAAATATTTTTTAGAGGTTTTAAGTGGACAATCAAAAATTCTGTTTAAAATCAAAATATTCACGTGTAGATCAATTAGGTCTGAAATGAATTTAAATTTTTAATTTGAGATTAAATGTAATATTTTTAAAATTTTAAAAAAATTAAATTGATATTTTTAAAGTTTTTAATCAAAAATTTAAAATTTTTAAAAAACAAATCACGTTTATTTTAATTTTTTAAAATTCAATTCAATAAAAAATTCTCAAAAATAATAACATCTAACTTTTTTACTATAATAAAAAAATTCTCACATAAAATTATATTTTAATTTAAATTAAAAACTTAAATTACCGAACTAATCAGCCCTTAATATCGTGACCTTTAAACTGCACTAATTTGGAAACTACATTGAAATGACTAGCACCGAAGGTCTGGGGTGATTTGACAATCAACGACAGATTCGGCTGTTGTTAGAGAAAGAAGGAAAGACACAGAATTTTACTAAAATGACTATTCAACAAAAATAAAATTGACGAAATAGGTCAGTTTTTATTTTTAAAAAGAATAATAGGATGGTTGTTCTTTATAAAAAGAAAAAAATAATGTTCATGATCGCTTTTGTAGGTATTTTTTAAGTACAAATTTTTAGAAAGTTATTTTTATTAATAAAGCTTTTTTATTAATTCTTTTGTTTTTCAAATGGTTGGATCAATTAAAGCTGAGGGTAAAATATCAATTTAAATCACCACAATTAATCATAATTTGAACGGCGAACTAAACATCACTTACAATTCTGTGCCCTTAAAAAAAAAAAATAAAAATTATGTGCACTTCCTAAAATTATCTCCAGCGAAGAAAGCATATCTTCCTAAAATTCTCAATGTCCCTGACATACTCGTTTTAAAATAATTTTATTTTTTATATGAAAATAAAAATAAAAACGTTTTTAATTTTAGACATAAATCATTTTTAAAAATGTGTTTGGTAGTTTTATCAAGAGATTATTTTCAGAGTAAAAAACTCATTAATGTCTCTTTTTCTCTCCCTACTCGAGAGAAGAGAAAACAAAAACAAAAAATGAAAAACGACTAAAAGTCGACCACAAAATCATTTTTATTTTTATTTTTTTGTCTTTATTGCGCCAAACGTCATTTTAAAAACGTTTTTATTTAATAAAAACATGATCAATTCTAAACACGATCCTATATCACATAATGCCAAATATATAAAGAAAATAAAATAAATTTAGTTGTGATTATCTTTCATTTACAACTGGATTTTGTATAAGACCTTAGTGATCCTTTGTCACTAAATCCATTAGTCATGATCAGAATTTATTTAATGAATATATTTTTTTTTGGAAGGGAATGAATTAACTTTTTGTTAAACGAAAAGTATAGTTAAGTAAATTATACTTGACTGAACAAATTAGCTAGTAGCTATGTATGATGGTTTCCTGTTTTAATTTCATAACTCTAATGGTCAGTAGAATTTTCAATAAAAATATAGCTAGTAGTCATTAGAAAATACAAATGATCAACGACGCTCTTTTTGAAAGAAAAAAAATGCGGAAATGAAATGCATGTTTATATATATATATATAATCAAATATATATATATAATCAAAAAAATTTGAAAAGGTTTCTTTTATATATATATATATATATAATTGTAATGACTGAGAAAATCCTGATATTAATTAGTGTAATTTACGTAATTAAATTATGAATTTTTTGGATAATAACATGTTTTGTAATGAAGGATTTATGAAATTAATAATATTATTCTAAAATTTTATGTTATGACTCAGTCGATAATTCTCACCATGATTTAAGATGGGAGAAGTTTTTTATTCGGCTATGACTCATAATTCTATTTATAAAAATTTCTAAGTACTATACAGTGTTAGCAATACTCTGAGAAACACTCTAACATTTAAATAAATCCTTAATTACTAATTAGTAAAATCGGTGTTAAGCGAGTCGTGTTTTCAGTAAAACCGTAAAGCCGAGCTTGAAAATCAACATTGTCGGTTATTATGTTTTACTAAGAGTTTAAGACACGTATGTGAAACTTAGATTTTAAGTTATTTTAAGACAAATTTTAAAGTATGAAAACAATCCGAATAATTTACGCGATTTTAAATCTAAACCGATGTTCATTTCTCATGAATATAGTGTTGGATTGTATTTTAATTTCAAAAACTGCACAAAATAATATTTGTGCAGCCATTATTTTTAAGATTTTGGGCCGTTCCAAGCCCGAACCTCATTTTTGCAAAACACGAAACTTTTAGATCATGACAAGACGAAGAAACCTCGCAAAGCTCAGAAATTAAGAATCTAACTCTAAGACGTAGTTAATTACATATTAAGAGAAAATAGAAAAGTTAATAGATAAGATTTGAAACAGTTCAAATTCTAGCAAAAAACGTTTTTCAAAATGTTTGAATATGAGATTTACAGGAATTGAAAGTTTAAGATAAAATTTAATAAACGAGGCCAAATAGGAAATTTTAAAAGACTTACAAATTTATGATTATCTTCTAAAAAAATCACTAAGTGCTTACTACCACCAATTTCTAGTAACTGACAATCTTACTAGACATAAAATATGATTTACTAACGATTTTTAAAATAGGATCGGATTGAGAATTTTTATAAAAACACTAGGTACGGGTCCAACACTCATATTAGGCCCGCAACCTTTTAAGCCTAAGTCCGACATGCTAGTGTAAAGGAACAATGTAGACATGTTCTAAATTAATGGGCCTTAATACAATTTTGGATCAAATCTAAGAAATAATATGAAATGGTAACTTAGACATAGACCATGATTTAGTTAACTAATTAAAAAAAAATTAAGTTATCAACCTAGGACCGATTAGCAAAGGCAATTAACAAAAATTTTACGATAAGGATTTATTAAAATAATCCTTATAATATGTAAGAAGTCAAATGATCCTTATTTAAAAAGGAAATATTTTCTAAGTATAGGAATCAATTCCTAAATAAATTAGCTTATAATAAGTCAAACTCACACCCTCAGCGAAGTTTTCTTTCAGAACACAGCATAAAGGTTAACCTCGGCGAATAATATAGTCCTAACCTTGACTAATAGCAAGTAAGTGAAACTCTCACCTATAGTATGAATAAGTTTTAAAATAGAATGTTATACATGTTTTATGTACGTGCTTATTCTTAAAGTTATAGTATGCTATGTTATAACATATCACATGCTCACTATTAAGATCTATATGACTAATAAGAACATTTACGAATGTCGTACCAACGCCTCTCGACCTAATGGAAGGATTTAAGGCTTGAGGAGGCAATAATTCAGTACCTAAGGAGGTAAAATAGGGTCATAGTATAGTTGGGGACCTTGCAAACCCTCTCTACCTATTGATCGTGCATACATCCCGATACGTATACTCGGGCCCAAAGGAATAATAAATCAAGTTCATAAAAGAGCATAATTGGTACATGCATTGTCGATATACTTTATGTATTCAGTTTTTAATTAGTGAAACTTTGTTCCTACTTACTGATTATAAACTCACCCTTAGGATGTGTTTATACTGTAGGAAAACAACTAGTGAAAGGTGAATGATCGACTGTGTGCAACGATAGGCGAGCAGTGTGAAGAATGGGAAATGGATACCGCTCACATTTTAATTCTGCAATATGTTTTGTTATAATAATACTTTTTAATTGTATATAAGCAGAATGGATTTTAAGAAGACTGAGACTTCTTATATAGTTTAAAAATTAATGCATGTTAATTTAATAATATAGTTAAGTTTATTTTTCTTTACTATATGAATGATACATAAATAAAAAAAAAATCACAAATTCAGTTTAATTAATTCAAGTATTTTAAACAATTACATATTAGTGAGTTTAAGAGATGGCTACTTAGTTAGGGTCGTCACAAAAATAGTCATGTCTATACTATGAGTTGAATTTCAGCTACTTGAATTAGGCATATCAGTTCTCTCTTTCTAAAGGTTGACGCCAAAACTCCATTATATAGTATTCCACAGCCAACATCTTACCTGCACTGGTTCAGATATATATATATATATATATATATTTATGTATGTATGTATAATATATATACATTATGTATGTATGGAAAATATACATTGTGTTGTGTGGGAAAACCCTTCTAATGAGGAGAGCCTCAGAGATTGGCCGACCCTTCTAAGAAGGAGAGACCTCCAGACGGCCGACCCCTCCGAGGAAGAGAGGCCTCCAAGAAGTAGATTCTTAAATCTTGGCACCAAGGGGCATCCATGAGGCTGACCCTTCCAAGGAGGAGAGGCCTGCATGAAGAAGGTTCTTAAACCTGCCAAGAGTGCCAAGGGGCATCCATGAGGCCGACCCCTCCAATGAGGAGAGACCTCTAGGAAGAAGGTTCTTAAACCTGCCAAGAGCCCCAAGGGGCATCCATGAGGTCGAACCCTCCAAGGAGGAGAGGGCTCCATGAAGAAAGTTCTTAAAACTGCCAAGAGCCCCAAGAGCCCTAAAGGGCATCCATGAGGTTCTAAACTTGCCAAGAGCCTCTAAGGATCCATGAGGCCTCCATGAAGAATGTTCTTACACTTGCCAAGAGCCCCAAAGGGCATCCATGAGGCTAAGGCCCATGAAGAAGGTCCAAGAAGGAGGTCGCCCCTCCTCCATGAAAAAGGTTCTTAAACCTGCCAAGAGCCCCAAGGGGCACCCATGTGGCTGACCCCTCCAAGGAGGAGAGGCCTCGATAAAGAAGGTTCTTACACCTGCCAAGTGCCCCAAGGGGCATCCATGAGGCCGACTCCTCCAAGGAGGAGAGACCTCCATAAAGAAGGTTCTTAAACCTGCCAAGTGCCCCAAGGGGCATCCATGAGGCGGACCCCTCCAAGGAGGAGAGGCCTTCATGAAGAAGGTTCTTAAACCTGTCAAGAGCCCCAAGGGGCAAGACCCCCCAAGGAGGAGAGGGCATCCATCAAGAGCCCTAAGGGGCATCCATGTGGCCAACCCTCCAATGATGGAGAGGCCTTCATGAAGAAGATTGTTAAATCTGCCAAGAGTCCCAAGGGGCATCCAAACAACCGACTCCTCCAAGGAGGAGAGGCCTCCAGACGGCCGACCCTTCCAAGGAGGAGAGGCTTCTATAAGTAAATTCTTAAATCTGCCAAAAGCCCTAAGGGGCATCCGAACTGCCAACTCATTCAAGAAGGAGAGGCCTCCAGACGGCCAACCCTTCCAAGGAGGAGAGGCCTCATAGGAAGCCGACCGTATAAACATGTGTCCACATCTCCAGAAAGGCCCCTAAGTGGACAAAAGAGTTACGTCTGGGTTTAAAGAATGTTAGTAATGCAGGCATTAATTACAAGCCCATAGACCACCCTTTAATGGATGGTGGATGATTAAAGGGGGATGTGCATAGCCGCAATAGGGGACAAATTGGATGAGTGAATAGTAAAAAAGGTGGTGACAAGCTATGGGTCTTGGTTCATAGGCTAGTAGGCTACTCAAGTGGATGGGCCTACAGAGAAAAACCACCCATAAAATAATCTCTGGGCTATAAACGGGGCAAGGCCCCGAATGAAAAAAGAGGATTTTTGGCTATTTTTCATATTTAATAAGAGAATATAGAGCTGAATTTATGTAATCCAAAAAGAGCCCAAGGGAAATATAATACACAAGTGGATGTAGCTCTTCATTAACAGAGTGAACCACTATAAATTTTGTGTGTCCTCTCATTCAAGCATTATTCTCATGCTTCCAAAAATACAACAAACACTTCATAACATAATTTTAAATATACAGTTAATTTCTAACCGGTAACCCAACGGAATACCAGAGGGTGATCCGGTGTATTTATGTTGACGAAATTTCACCGTCAACACATTGTAACCATATTATAATATTATATAGACTGCCTGGAATACAAACAACATACCAACTGGAAATCAAGATGGAGTAATCATTTCGAATTTCTTATTCCAAATTTTTTTGGGGTTCCTTCTGTCTTAATCTTGCTCAAATAGCTGCATAAAACTCCCCACAAAGTCACACAAAACGTGCACACAAAACTCAAAAGCTTCCTTTCTTTGAGTTTTATTAGTCAAGGCCAATGGCTGCCCAAGTATCTCAATCCGAGATCGAGCTTGTTATTCACCCAAACCCCAACAATATTATGTCCACAAACAACGTCCATAATCATCAACAAATTACCCTCGAGTCTATAAGATCCATATTAAGGAAGTTTCATGCAGGTTATTTCAGAATAAGCCTTTCTCTAGGTGGTCAAGCTTTGTTATGGAAAACGTTAATGGGGCCATTAACCCACGACACAACAAACACTTTAAGTCATGTTCTCCACTCGCTTGATGATCATCCAACTTTCTTCCTTGTACTATGGTCTTTTGCACTTCTTACCCTTTTATTACTCTCTCTCGTTTACCTCTTGAAATGCTTTTTTTACTTTAAGATGGTCAAGGCAGAGTTCTTGCACCATGTAGGTGTTAACTATTTTTTCGCTCCTTGGATTTCCTGGCTACTGCTTCTCCAATCCGCTCCATTTTTAGAACCGAGAACCGTCCCGTACTTGGTTCTGTGGTGGGTTTTTGCAGTTCCCGTGTTGCTTCTGGACGTGAAGATATATGGTCAGTGGTTCACCAAGGGAAAGAGATTTTTGTCGGCGGTGGCGAACCCGACGAGCCAGTTGTCAGTCATCGGAAACCTGGTTGGCTCGCAGGCGGCGGCTCACATGGAGTGGAAGGAGACCGCCGTGCTCTTGTTTTCTCTAGGGATGGTACACTATTTGGTGCTCTTTGTGACGCTTTATCAGCGGCTAAGGGGCGACCGCCTCCCGGCGATGCTGCGGCCAGTCTTCTTCTTGTTTATCGCTGCGCCGAGTGTGGCGAGCTTGGCTTGGGAGTCGATTGCTGGAGCTTTTGATATGGGGTCCAAGATGTTGTTTTTTCTCTCCCTTTTCTTGTTCACGTCTCTGGTAATGTTGTTGCATTCAGGTCAAATTAGTGATCTCATAGTTTTTAAGTATTTGATTGACTACTGGGCTATATAGCCAAGGGATCGACCAGCCATTTTGGACATGCATATTTAGCAGTAAGAATTTTTAATTTGTTTATTATATTTTTATGCAAAATAATATTTAACATGGGGAGGACTCCAAGTCCCAGCCCTGATTAAAATTTGTTGAGTTTAATTTGTCAATTAGCTAGCCGCCACCACCTGCTCCTTATTTTCTTTATATATAACCACGTTGGGATATATATATATATATATATATGTATGTGTATGTGTATATATGTATATATATATATATATATATGTATAGGAGTAGGACATATTACTCTATAATTTTTAACGTATTTGTTTAAATATCTCCTATTATCTTTTCTGTATAGGACCCACAATTCTGATCAGAGCTGGCTGATCATCATATAGACGTGCTTGGTATATGTCTATTTTGGCTTCCATATGCGTTTTGTTTAGAAACACATATAAACAATAAGATGGGCATGAGGCATCTCCTATATTTTGTCGCTAGGGAAAACCTTAAATAATTGAATCAGAAATTTTAATTAATGTACGATCGTGGAAGTATTAGGCTTTAACCGGTTGCCCGCCATCTATACCAGTTTATGTTAATTAGTTCATTCCCCCGAATATGCTCGTAATTAGTTGTTACAATGGAAGACACTTAGGACTCGTTCATTTTGCGGATTCGAGTTGAGATGTGACATTTTTTGAGAGCTTTTCACTGTAGTAGAAAATTTTAATGTGACATTTTCTGAGAGTTTTTTACTGTAAAAACCTAAAACTAAAAACTCGAATCGGTGAAATGAACGAGGCCTTATGCTATAACAATTAATTATAAATTTACTTATATTTAGTTGCTATCAGTTCTAATACTAATAAATTTATTTTGGGTTGAAGATATGCAGGCCAACACTTTTTAAGAGATCAATGAAGAGGTTCAATGTTGCATGGTGGGCTTACTCATACCCGCTGACATTCCTGGCTTTGGCTTCGATAGAATATGCACGAGAAGTTAAAGCTGGCGTTGCCTACGTCCTAATGCTTCTTCTATTTGTGCTCTCCGTTTTGGTATCTTCGAGTTTGGTCGTATTCACTGTGATAAACATTAAAATGCTATTACCGGATAACGACCCCATTTGCCACTACTCTTCTCCGTGAGGATAGCTACACATAGTATTAAGGAATTAAGCACAAATTTTATGTACTGTTATAGTATGTATATTGTATATATATAAATAAATAAATTAGGCCTCGTTGACTTCGCAGATTCGAGTTTTCAATTTGAATTGAGATGTGACATTTTTTGAGAGCTTTTCACTGTAGCAGAAAAAGTTAGATGTGACATTTTTTAAGAGCTTTTAACTGTAAAACTTAAAATTAAAAACTCAAATTGGTGAAATGAACGATGCATATAAGTGATATAACCGTATCCAAAACCCCTTTGTAAACCGGCCCCTCCACATGCCATTAAATCAAAGGTCTTAGGCAGCCCTGTTTGCATCAGGGTAGCTAGTTATTATATATGAAAGTGCATATAAATTCAATATATATACTACGTCGGAGTATTCATATTTTTAGTTCGTTTTTATCAGCTAGCTAGTGTATGCTTAGATTAATATAACGAATTAATAGATGTCTATATATATATATATATATATATATATATATATATATGATACCCCTTCCAACTTGGATGGGAAACGTATTATTCTCCCTAATTATATATATATGTCGAATTACATTAAATTAGAATTACCAATTTCTGTAGTTTGCTTCAACTGAATCTGAAATAATACAAATTATTATTTATTAATGAAATCAATTTATTAGTTGTTGAAATTGGTCTACGTGCAAAGCTAGAAGAAGGTACAATAGAAGCCAAAGGTGGATATAAAAGATAAACATAACAAGCCCATTTGATAAGAAAAGAACAAAGGCAGCAATCTGTCCCGATCTCATTACTTCAGTTTGAAGTTGACTCACAAATAACGCACTAACGTTGAATTATTTACACTCCTATAAACAAAATTTTGAAACTAGAATGAACGACAAAATTCAATACAAATTTAAGCTGTTGTCATTATCAAAAGATTAGCGTATACATATATATATATATATATATATATATATATATATATATATATATATACACACACACACACACACAGTATCTTGACTTTTTAATACTTTCGTTTTTTATGTTTACGTCGTTGCGTCCCTCACCCTTGTCAAAGATATACGCTATATCCTTCGATGATTATCAAAGTCAGACTTTGGTTTAGTTTGGTATTACTTTTTGCTCTTAAAATCAGTTTATGTTTATAATAAAAGTTGATTTTAGTGTTTAGTAAATCATTTTAAAAGTACTTTTTGAAGAATTTACAGTCAAAATCAGAAAAAATTCGCAGGCAACTTTAACTTTTAAATTGTACAAAAATCTGATACAATTAATAAAACTTTCATAATATTCCTAATAAAATTTAAAATTTACAATCTTCCTAATTTAAAATTCAGACTCGTAATATAATATAATATAAAATAATAATACAATAATATAATATAATATAATGTAATAATTATATTGTAACAAATAATATCATAATTATATTATCATATAATAATTATAATATAATTATAATATGATATTATAATTATTATTTTATAATGATATTATAATAATATTATATATTATATTAAATTGATATAATTATATTTTATAATAATATAATAATTAATATAATTAAATATTAATATGATCTTATAATTCTAATATTATTATATATTATATTGTATTGCACAAATTATTATTATATAATATATTAATTATCATATATTTATTTAATATAATATAATATAGTTATAATTTTTAATTATATTATAATTGAAATATTATTATTTCTTATGTAATTTTAGAATATGTTTTTAATAATAGTTTTATTGTATTATATTAAATATAATAATAGATATACATGATATTGTAATTATATATATTATAATATAATCGTTATTTTTAATTATTTCAGTTATTATTTTAATAATATTATTATATTATGTGTAATAATTATATAATATATTATATATTAATAGTTTTTATTATATTAAATATATATTTTTTAATTAATATAATAGATAATATTATATTATGTTCTATGTCATAATTATAGTTTTTTTTTTTTATTATATTAAATATAATAATAAATATATATTATATTGTAATTATATATATTATATTATAGTATAATATTATATAGTCATAATTTTTAATTATACACAGCAATTTAACCTCATAATTTATTAAACGCTATTACACTGATTTTGAAATTATCACAGTTATTATAATTATAGTTTACTAAATACTCAATTATTTTTTATAACAGCTACTTTTTTCTTTAATACAGCTAAAAATAATTTTTTTAAAATCCTGCTAAATTAGGCCTCTGTACGATTATTAATTGATGTATAGAAAAATGTTTGCCTTAGATACCATATGGCATGGTATATAATGGCATATACTTTTATTATGAATTTCTATAAATACATTTGATCAAACTTCCAATTAACAAATTCAGCTACATGCGCAGGAAAGAAGAAAAAGGAGGTTATGAATAGTGCTGGAACTTCGGGTAGGTGGGCTGCCCGAAGCCCGAATTTTTTCGGGCTCGGGCGGGCAGCCCCCATTCCCGCCCGTTCAAGCAAGAAATTCGGGTTCGGGCTCGGACTGTCCGAATTTGACATGTCCACCCTTGCCCGCTGCCGTCTAACCACCGTAAACCGTCGTCCGCCGGATTTTTTTTGAATTTTCCGGCCTTGCCCGAATTGCCCGACCCGAAAAAAGCCCGAAATGCCCGAAAATTGGGTGTGCCCGAATTGCCCAAACCCGCTGCCCGAAAAAAAGCCCGAACGACTGCTTTTTTTTTTTTTTTTTGAATTTTGCCCGAATTTTTCCCGCCTGCCCGAAGTGCCCGAGTTGCCAGAATTGCCCGAAAACGCTAGTTTTTTTTTTTTTTTTAATTTTGCCCGAATTTTTTCCCACCTGCCCGAATTGGTTTAGGTTCTTACAAGCATTAAATATACCTCCTAGAGCATTAGCGTTAGATATGCCTATAAGATGGAATTCAACTTATATTATGCTTCAACAATGCATCCCTTATAAGCATGCTATAACAAACTATATGTGTGCAAAATTAGGAGTAGGACATATAGATGAATTTGATTGGCAAATTGCTGAAGTTTTGTATTAATTTTTAGGTAGGTTTCATGAAGTTACCCTAAAACTTAGTGGAACATACTACCCAACATCACCTTTAGCTTTAGGAGAACTTTTAAGAATTAGTATTTTATTTCATGAATATAGGGAGGACCCAATCTTAGGAGTTCCTATTCAGTCTATGGAAAAAAAATTTTAAAAATATTGGTCTAAGTTGCCTTTGTTATATGGTTTAGGTACAATTTTTGATCCTAGATTAAAATTAGACGGATTAAAAATTGGTTTAGAAAACTTAGGTGAATTTTTAGGCATCACTTGTACGGACCAATTTGCAATAATAAAGGCAAAAATATATGAAATCTATACTAAATATGAGATTAGGTTTAGAAGCACAAACTCTAGAGTACAGGAACCGCAACAACAGGATGAAAACCCGCATTCATTCTTGAATGTTTTCGGGTTAAAAAAGAAGAAGAAGACAACTCAAACGGAAGCTGTGAGTGGAAGTGGATCTTCATCAACAAGTGGCAGTGGCAGCAGCAGCTTCAACGAGCGTATGGCATACCTCAGTGAAGGCTTAGTAGTCGGCAGTGTGACAGAATCGTTTGACTTAGTTCAATGGTGGAGGGCACGAGCATTAACTTGGCCAATCCTAACTCGATTGGCAATGGATATATTTTCGATCCCAGTCTCCACTGTTTCATTCGAACAAGCCTTCAGTACGACAAGAAGAATACTTGAGGAACGCCGGAATGCATTGCAAAGGGATATTGTTGAAGCCTTGGTTTGCATTAAGGATTAGGATCGGGCCGATCAACGTCTACAAGATACAATTTCACCGGCAAGCCAAGAATGGATCGATGAATTTAATCGATTAACATTTAATTTTGAAGACGATCCCTTAGTGATTAACGCCCAAAAGTGATATTCACAAGCGGTCAATTGTAGCACAGAAGGGCGGTCGTATCCACAGAGAGATAACAAAATAACAAGAATAATTAAATGAATAAAAGTGTTAGAGAAAAGTGAATTAAAGAAAAATAAGAGTTTTTGAGATTTTTGTTGCGAATATAATAAAAATGAGAAAATCTGTATGAAGAAAATGGTAAGGTGTCGAGAATCCCTAATGTTTTGTTCACCAATTCCAGTTTTGATTCACAAAATAAAAGAACTGAATAGATTAAATCTCTATGTTGACTCGGAAATATTATTATTACAAGTTATCTAAAATCGACAATATATCAATCGACAATATTGCAAAGAAAAGACAATTTGTAAAATAATTTGAATAACAAAACATTGCATGACAGAATTACATAAGAAAAGCGTGACTGAACTTATATAAAAATTGGCACACAATATTTTGAAAAGTAATAGAAAAATAGATGAGATTTAATTCATTCAGATGTTAAACTTTACAGCACAAGGAATCAAAACCCCGAATTGAGTCGCTCAACAGAAGTTCATCTCTAACCACACCAAAAGAACTCTAGCCAATCTTGCAAAGCATTCTCACAAGTTCTAGAGAGAAAATATGAGACTGACAACAAGACGACAGAAAACTGAATAATCCAAGCTCCTTCAAACCTAAGGCCAACCCCTCTATTTATAGTGTTCAGAGGTTGTCTCTCAAATAAGGAAACAAATAGTAAAAATAGAAAATTACAAAGGAAAATGAAACAAAATAAAATTACACATAAATTAAGAGAAATCATATATTTAATTTGGAGAAGAAATCTGGTAATTTGTGGAGAAGAAACCGGATTCAAAGACCCACCGGACACACGGTCAAGCTTGATTGGAGGAAAGGAGAAACCCGCCACATGTCGTCCGCTGGAGTGGAGGAAGCGAGCTGGCCATTGGAGACACTGGGACCCCATGGACACTGGGCGCAAGCAGAGGGAAGGCGCAGTCGGCAAACAAGAAAAGGGACCCGCTGTGGAGAATCGGACGCGCACCGAAGTCAAGCGTGGAGGGACGCGCCACCGAGGCAGGCGGCGGCTGGGGACGCGGGAGATGGAGTGGGGAAGGCAGGCTAGCTGGGACCCACAGGAAATCGGGTTTGGCTTCGGCCACGCTCGGCTCTTCTCTCTTTTTGGCTTGTGCGGCTCGGCTTACGCGGCTCTGGGCTTAGTGGCTTGGCTTCGGGTAGTTGAAAACATGACTTTCATGGCTTATTTTTGTGTTGCTTTTTACACTGCTTTTTATCTGTAAATAATTAAGTAAAAACTAGACAAATTTCAATTAAAAATATTATGAATAAAAATAATGGAATTGTTTAATTAAAGCTTAAATATTTTAATATTATATAAATCAAAAGCAATATTTATGGTGCATTTTCATGCATTAATCACTTAGCTTCAAATTAAATTGTAAATTTGTAATTTGTATTTTGTAAATATGTCTTTACTTTTTACATTGTATTTGTAATTTAATAAACAATGTAAGTTTGTACAATTTGTAATTCGTCACAAAATGATTGCACTCTTTTTTCTTTACCAAGTTTTTATCCCAATTGGATTTTTCTTGGTAAGGTTTTTAACTAGGCAATCATGAATTACAAATTTAAAAATTAATAAAGAAATAATTTTTTCATATAGTTTGTGACTTTGTGTGTTCATTTCAAATTGTAATATATATATATATATATAAATATAATATATATAAAAATTGTAATATATATATATATATAATTAACTTAATATTTAAAAAAGTTTAAAAATTTGGGCAACTGGGCGGGCTCGGGCGTTGAATACAAGCCAGCGTCCCGTTCAAAGTGAAATTCGGGCTCGGGCGGGCGTCAAAAAAATCGGGCGGGTCGGGTTCGGGCTCAGGCAAATCTTCGGGCTTTTCAGGCGGTCGCGGGCGGCCCGTCTAAAGTTCCAGCACTAGTTATGATCCATTTCCTTTGGATATATATTGTTGCACGCATGGACCCATAGCAGCCACCTTTCCTAGGACCCGTAAAATTTAGAGTGCGTTTGAAATTCATTTTAAAATAATTTTATTTTTTATATAGAAATGGAAATGAAAAAATTTTAATTTCAGACATAAATTAAAAATAAAAATACATTTGATAGTCTTTTTAAGAAATTATTTTCAGTATAAAAAATTTATTAATGTTTTTTCTCTCTCTCTCTACTCGAGAAGAGAAAAAACAAAAACAAAAAATAAAAAATAGCTAAAATTTATTTTTTATTCATCTCTCATTTTATACTAAATTAACAAATTATTTTCATTACTATTTTTTATCTTTTATTTCTCTCTTTTTTTATTTTTTTCTCAAAAAAAGTAAAAAATAAAAATAAAAATAATTTCAAACACACCCTTAAAATTCTCGAAATCTCAAGAAAAATGACCAAATCGATGCACGTGTAAACCCTCCACGATTTCGCCACACGTGGCAACCCCACCTGAACACACTGGTCACAAAATACTCAACGGCTTCACCTAAGTCAGTCACGACCACAGTGCCATGCATGCAGACAAAATACATTTAAAACTCAATAATATATATATATATATATATATATATTCATAACAGTAATAAAAAAATTTTGTTTCTCTTTTTCCATTATATTAAGAAAACAGAAAAGAGGAACTTTTTTTTTTTTTTTGATAAAGAAAAATGGAGATGTTGCAAGGAGTAATGGAATTTCAGAAGAACTTGGCCAAAGATCATGCACAAGTGGTGCCCATATCAGTGTTCGTGGCTGTTTTGTGTCTCTGCGTAGTCGTTGGCCACTTGCTTGAAGAGAATCGTTGGGTTAATGAATCAATCACCGCCATTATCCTCGTAAGTGTTTTTTTTTTTTTTTTTTTTTTTTTTTGCTTTGTCTTGGTCAATCATTGATTGTGTGTGTGTGTTGATATACACATGTGAGTGTTTTTGAGTTATAATTATATTGGAAATTGAGAACTAGCTATTTGTTTGATATGGTTTCTAGTGATATCAAAAAGTAGGTTTTAGAGGCATTTTAAGGGGAAATACTGAAAAGGGTTTTGAGGTTTGATATCTTGGAAGAGTTACAAATTAATCACTTCTTGATGAAACATTGTTCTTCACTTTCGTATTTACCCTTTTATTAGTGATTTATACAATGTGAGTTTTTTTTTTTTTTTTTTTTTTTTTTTTTTTAATCTGATTTATACAATGTGAGTTTTGAGTTATTAATTACTTGATTAGAAATTGGGACCTAGCTACTTGTTTGGTATAGTCTAATTTAGTGGCTAAAAATTAGTTATAGGGACATTTGAAGGGAAATACTAAGAGGGTTTCAAATTAAAGTTTTTAGGAAATAAATTCATTATTTCTCTCTGTTTTCACAACTATCCTTTTATTTTTTGAGTAACAGGAAAAGAGTTATAAAGTTATAACTATGTTCTAAGATTTCTTGAAGAACTTGAAAAATATAGTTTAAGTTTAGTGTTAATTTGCAATGTGAATTTGAGTTATTACTTGTTAGAAAGTGAGAACCAGCTAACTATTAGTTGGCATGTTCTTTAGTGGCCAAAAAGTAGTTTTTAGAGGCATTTGAAGGGAAATACTAAAAGGACTTTGAATTTTGAGATTGGTTTCTTGGAAGAGTTTCAATTTATTAAGTCCTGATGAAATTTTCTTTATTTTCATATCCACCCTTTTAATGGTGAATGACAAAAGGAAAATTGTGACCATATTTCTATTTCAGTGTCATTACATTCTCTCCTCCCTTGTGGGGTTTTATCTAATATAAAGCTATCTCTGGTAGGCCAATAGTAATTTTAGCAGCAAGAAGTCCTTGTGCTTTTAATTTGGAGAATTATTGGGGTTTTTTTTTTTTTTTTTTATTTTGTCCAATGGAAGTTATACATTTAGTGGGTCTAATTAAACTTGTTTATGCCTAACAGGGATGCTTAGCAGGAGGTGTAATATTGGCTGTAAGCAAGGGAAAGAGTTCTCATATCCTGACTTTTAATGAAGAACTCTTCTTCATTTACCTTCTTCCCCCAATAATCTTCAATGCCGGGTAATTAAGTACTTCACCCTCTTTATAATCACTCATTAAAATAGCTCCTATATATCGTCTTTGAAGTTTTAGGCTTAAATAATTTGCATCTTTTTTGTGTGTCAGTTTTCAAGTCAAGAAGAAACAGTTCTTTCAGAACTTCTTAACCATCATGCTATTTGGAGTTGTTGGTGTTTTCATTTCAGCGTCAATCATAACATCTGGTAATTTTTGAATTACTTTTTTTTTTTTTTGGTATTATTTATCTACAATATTTCTCAAAATTTTCCAATTGTTGTTATGTTTCTTTGCTAATATTTCTTGTGAGCTATTCTATTTGTGTTCAAATTACTTTTGACCTAGGCAGCTGGTGGCTATTCCCAAAGGTGGGTTTTGCTGGTCTGAATGCACGTGACTATCTTGGTGAGATTAGACTTGTTAATTTTGTCATGTTTATGATTAAAAAAATTAAGATTAAGGCCTAAAATTGTGTATGAACTTAATTTGTTGATTTGATTCAGCTATAGGAACAATATTTTCGTCAACCGATACCGTGTGCACTCTGCAGGTTAGAACATGAAATTTGAGGCTTTAGTTCAGTCTGTAGTGGTCCTGTTTTAATTAATTTCCTTTTCCACTTCAATATTTGGATCATAATTAAATTTTAGGTTCTTCATCAAGATGAAACCCTTTGCTATACAGCCTAGTATTTGGGGAAGGAGTGGTGAACGACGCAACATCAGTTGTCTTATTCAATGCAGTCCAGAAGATCGATGTTACTCGGCTTAGTGCCTTGACTCCTCTCAATGTCATCAGAGACTTTTTGTACTTGTTCTTAACAAGCACTGCTCTTGGGATCGCAGTAAGTTAATGTTGATGCGAATGAAATAAATGTATGACCAATGAACTTGTCTTACAATATTATGTGTTTATTTTGTTTTGCTTATATATTTTTTCTTGAAGAAAATAATGCATTTATGTATCCTTAGCCTGATTTTTTTGGTTTCTATTCTCTTGCAGTCTGGACTTCTGACCGCACTTGTTCTCAAGACTCTGTGCTTTGGAAGGTAAGTAACTCTTGTACATTTTCCTAATCTAGATTTTCAATAAATAATGGAGAATTTCATATTATGACATGTCTTTAAATTTTGAGTCAAAAGGTGTTAAGTTAGTTTGGTACCTATAGAGAAATGTAAGTCTGAACATCAAATTTTCTTGCAGACACTCGACCATTCGCGAAATTACTTTGATGGTCTTAATGGCTTATCTGTCATACATGTTGGCTGAGGTAACTATGCAAACTTGAAAGTTCGTTTGATTATGTCCTTTAAAATTGCAAGATTTTGCAGGAGCTATTTTCCTTATAAATGTTCTTGGTTAGCGGAAGTAATAGAAGCTAATCACATTTTGATCCATACTATTTCTCATTTCCTTCCGGAATTTTTCATTAAGTTATGATCCATCTTAATTGCTCCTTTGCAGCTATTCGAACTGAGTGGAATACTCACCGTCTTCTTCTGCGGGATTCTCATGTCCCACTATGCATGGCATAATGTCACTCACAGTTCTCGAATCACAACGAAGCAAGTTCCGGAAAACAATATCGGACACGCTACAAAATTCCTTACTCATAGTCGAGAAGTTTTTACATTCCAACTCCTCTTTCTGATTTTTTTTTTTTTTTTTCTCTGTCTGATCATATGCAGGCATGTATTTGCAATGATGTCTTTTATTGCGGAGACTTTCATCTTTCTTTATGTGGGAATGGATGCTCTTGACATAGAGAAGTGGAAGATGTCTAAACTAAAGTACTCCTTCTTTAATGAATTTAACTCAGTCGTGTGATTCAAATGTGTTTTTTCTTCTTTTCAAATGTACCTCTCTATGTTTGCAGTATGGGAACTTCATTAGGCATCTGTAGTACCTTAATCTTACTGATATCAGTTGCGCGTGCCGCATTCGTGTTCCCTCTGTCCGCTCTTTCAAATTACATGAATAGAGCACATTCCGAGAGAGGATCTAAAATCACATTCAAGCACATGGTAAGTGACCGCATATACAAATATGTTTACTGCTATAAGAAGAAAAAGGATATGACCAGACTAATGCTTTTTTTTTTTTTTTTTTTTTTTTTTTTTTCAGATAATCATATGGTGGGCAGGGCTTATGAGGGGAGCTGTCTCAATTGCTTTGGCATTTGAACAGGTTTTGAGTCTTTTTTTTTTTTTTTTTTTTTTTTTCACTTCTTAACAGTTCTGGAGTAACTGTCAACTAATTGATTTACTTTCATTTGTGACCAATCAATTGCTATTCACTTGTGTAGTTCACGTTTTATGGTGTCACATTGGATCCAATCAACGCGACGATGATAACCACGACCATAATAGTAGTCCTGTTCAGTACGGTGGTACGTAACCATACTACTTTTAACATTCACTCTTTAAATATGAAAGATGCAGAATCTTATATTGAGCCTTTACTCGGAGACTTCCTTGGATACTTAATCATGAATTTCAGTTACTCTTTTGTTAGTTGGCTTGAGTAATTCATCTATGTGTATCTAATAATAGTATAATTATTAACAACAGGTGTTTGGTCTTCTAACTAAGCCGCTAATTAACTATCTGCTTCCCCATCCCACGACCACTAACGACATTATTCGAGAAAGGAGGTACGACAACGCTAGAGAGGACATGACACTCCCTCTTCTCTCCCTAGAGGAGTCTGCCACAACCAACATTCTCCGCGCAAAAGAAAGTCTGTCCATGCTGATGGAAATGCCTGTGTACACCATCCATTCCTACTGGAGGAAGTTCGATGATGCCTACATGAGACCTTTTTTTCGGCGGCCCTCACCCTGTCAACGAGCAGTCGCCAGCTTAGGCGAATGACCAGCTCAAAAAGTCACGAGTGTATCATAGTAATGTGTTCAGAAATAACTCAAAGGTAACACAACAACCACTTTTTTGAGTGTGAAGTGATGACTCGTTAACCTTCTTGTTGCACTGATCAATCTGTTACGAGAGTTGAAAAGCGGAGGGACTCGTATTTTCGGCTGCTGCTTGGATGGTAATGAACTGTTTTGTGCTATTTTTATTACATGGGTTTCTTACGTTTTCAAGTATTCTATATAAAGCAGAAACGGATTATTGAGTCTGTACAAAAGTGCTGGGCAAAAATTGTGTTAATATAGAGACTTGTGTGTATACCAAAGTGATTTTGGTTTAAGATGCAACATATTTGATTCATTGCAATAACATCAATGAAATGGTTGCTTACTGGTTAATTGAATAATGTGAAAAACCATGATATATAAAAATATGTTTTATGCTTTTTTGACAAATAATCACTCTTATAACAAGACTTTCTAAGTCATATTTGACGAGAAATCTTTTGCAAACATGATCCTCAAAACTTATTCTCCAGTATTCCAAGAAAAGAAACTGATGAAATTACACGACAAATGAACAGCAAACTTAGGTGAGCGATAAAGACGAACACAATGTAAATCATGAAGAGAGAACGGCTGCTGATCCAAAAACGAAAATTCTCGAAAAGCCGAAATACAAACATTTGCGCGCATCTGACGATCCCGAGATGTGCCTCAAAGCACTGCAAAATGAGACAAAAAGTTAATAGTCAATAGTTAGAGACGCGTACGTAACATGAAACCAAACGTATCCAAAAATGCAACAAAGAATGCAACAGTGAAACCGAAAAACTCCTATTGCTCTGGTGGAAAAGTTCGAAACCTTACCGTTGCATTTCCACGGCTTGTTGAGGCCACACTTCTTAGGCAGTTCCACGGCATGTGCAGGGTCAATTTTAAGAGCACGGAGGGCAGCCTTGTAGTCGCACAAACAGGTCAAGTTCGCGTGGTGAATGACGGCACAGCAATTCTTGTTTGGCGGCGGCGGTGATTCGCCACTCACTGCAGGGAGGCAGTCAAAGAGCTTGCTGGGGTCAATATTGCACAAGGTAGTAGCAGTGCCTCCGCCCACCAGAGCCATCAAGCAAATGGCCAGCAGTAGCCATTGAACAAGAACTTTCGCACCACTAGAGACCATTTTGTTTGTCACAATGTTTTGCCTAGCTGAAGCTGTGACTGGATTTCCCTTCAGTAAGCCAATTTATAAGAGAGATTTACAGTTTCTTTAAGGCTTAATTTCACAGATGATCTCTGACTCAAGCTGTAAATTTCACTTTAGTCCCTCATTTTTAAAATCTCACAAATTCATTCTTGTCTAATCCTTTTTATGAATTAAGTGTTGAAAACAAGGAAAAAAAAAAATGCACGTAATGCTGACAAAAAATAATATTTAACTAATAGTACACTGACATGCACATAATTCTAATACAAAAATGTAAAAATAACACTGCTAACTGAATATAATTCACAGGCCCCGTTCACTTCATCAATTCGAGTTTAAAATTTAAATTTCAGTACAGTAAAAAGTTTTCATAAACAGTCACATCTAATTTTTAACTACAATAAAAAACTCACATAAAATCACATCTCAATTCGAATCAACGAACTGAACGAGCTTATATTTTATTCCATTTATAACCCCCAACTGATAAAAGTGTCAAACTGAAAGAAGCATGCATCAAGGATTGAGTTTGAAGGACTATTTTGTAAAGACTCAAGTAGAATTGACAACATTAATTAAGGACTATTTTGTAAGATTAACCTCCTTTTCTTAAAGCTTGATTGACTTGAGATTTGACATGTGAACCTGGTCGGTGGAAAGTCACAAGACAAATGGAGAATCAGAGATGCTCAAAAGTCATGGCTCTGAAAGCCAGTGCTTAGAGGTTGGCAAATTATTCTTTAATTCTCGTGTTTGTATTAGATCAGAGGTCACGGACTGTCATTTCGTTGTCTGTATATACGAACATACATATATAGTTATATACAATTACAGACGCATCATTTGCTGATTATTGGTTTTATTTGTTAATATGAAAATTCTAAACAAATACCGTAACAGATTCCTTCACATACAACTGTGAAGGATATAATTCGTACAGATAATTATTAACACATGATACTTAAACACCATTCATAAACTGAAAATCAGCTAATAACAACTTGCTTCTTACACGATACTTTGTTCTTCTTTCTTTTTTTTTTTTTTTTTTTTTTTCTACTTTCTGCAATTTTTACAGGGTGTTAGAAACCTCCACAGGTCATTCTAACCTAAAAACTCCCAAGTCAGTCAAACCAGAACGAACCTAGTTCCAGGGTGTACCAAAGTATCAAATAATATTTGCCATGAACTCATGCATGGTAGATAAATACAACAACCCTATTTAACTAATGAGCAGTGCAAAATATAGTCATCAATAGAGCTGATCCGCATCTGCAAGCCAAAAATAAAATAAAATAAAAAAGTTAAAATTTCTGTGGACAAAATATTGACAAAGAAAAACAAAACGATCCAAAACTATCAGACAATGAAGTATTAACTTTATGACGATTCAGTCTTAGCATGTAAGGGGGTGAGATGTGAAATAATTGTATTTGAAAGAGAAATGAGCTTAAAAGTCTCGAGATTCGGTTCTTACCGGTATGCCTGATAGGCATCAGGTTTTTCTGAATATGTGATGACGTGCCAAAACTTCCTGTATCTCCAATCCTGAGATGCTTTCACAACCAAAGAGATCCTGAAGCTTTGCATCACATAGTATAACCATTTTGTTCAAAGGATCCTGAGTGTATGTCCAAGCCGAAAAGAGAATGGTTAGTGCAACTATTTTTTCCCCCAAAAATCTCCCAAACCCACTTTGTGAGCCGGGCCCTCCACCAAACAATATAATCGCTGGAAGGCAGGAAACTATGACTTATGTCATGTAGGTGCCCATGAGGTGGTTCGAACCCCAGACCTTTTGGGAGCAAACCAAAGGCATGACCATTCCAACCAACACCCCATGAGTGTAACTGCAGCTTAATTTAATCCAACAACATATAACTTGTATTTCTTTAAGGATATAACTTGTATTTATAAAGAAGTCAACTATATTATATTGATAAAAATGAACTAAACAAGCTTGCATAAAAAAAAAAAAAAAAAAAAAAAAAATGAAATAAACAAGCAACGGGGAGCTCAAAAGTGCCATGGAAGTGGAAAATTTGAAAGCTAGGCATGTTGTTTTTATTTTTTTTGATACAATACGGGATTGAACCCACGACCTCCCACCAAACCCCACCCCCACAAAAAGATGCCACTAGATCAAGAGGTCTTACGCTTATGCATGTCGTATGTTTGAACCAACTTTGCACACAGGGTAAATCTAACTTCTTATCTTTTTCTTTAGGTGGCTAGTGGGATAAAAGTTTGCCTACCTCAAGATTGTTGACCTTTATGTATTCCCAGATCCGTCTGAAAACATCTGCTTGGAGCATTTCCCTTCCACCGACACCAAAAAAGTTTGCAAGCGCTTCAGTTATTACCACGGAAGGACCGGATTCAGTACTGTTTGCTCCAGACTCCACTTTTACCTTAGGCTTCTTAGCAACTGACTGTTCTGATAGCACGAAAATAAGCAAGTCCTTAGTCTAGGGTATCAAATCATTCCATAATTGTGCACATAGTTAAACTGAAACAAAAACCCAATACAATGAGACAACTATTCATAGATACATACTTGTAGGTTCAAGAGGTATAATATGCTTAGCTAGCAATTTGTTCATTTTGAACATGTCAGTACAGTCCGTCTCAAACACCACTCGCAACTCCTCATTGCAAATTATTTTCCTTTTGTTACTTGGATCTTGGAGATTGTTTCTCCTAATGTAAGCCCAAAGTTGCTTAACAATCTGATACAAACAGTAAGAAAAACTCAAAACCTGATAGTAGATTAGACAAGCAACAAACCGATCAACAAACTATTCTAATGAGTCTGAACCTCAGTCCTCGGAAGCGCTGGTTGGCCAACAATGGCCTGCAGTTCAGGCGAAACACCACAAAGTTTGTTTAGACCCCCAGGGCCACCTTTTCTCTTGGCCTTAGTTTGAGTGCTGTAATAACATGTCAACAAAACAACAACAAATAAATAAAAACATCTAAAAAAAAAAAAAAAAAAAAAAATACAACAACACAATTGCAATTTGTAAAAGTAAAATATCTGTCACTTGGAATTTTGGTTTCAGAATTCAGAGAAAGGAAAGAGTACTCAATTCTTATCCTTTTCCATAGTGTTCAATTCTTCGGTTTTCTAGTTCCCAGGGCCCACATAACAGAATAAACAAAGCTCAATTTTAAATAGCATTCCCTCAAAATTTCAATTTTCTTTTCCCAGCTTTTAATTTTCTGTACTACTAATCAGAGGACTATCCCACAAAGAAAAATAATTGTCAAAAAGAATTTTCTTTTCCATGCAAATACTGAAATTTAATAATGGGCGAGCTCTGGAATTCTCAAAACCCTAACCTCCGCAAAACCACACACTTCCCTGGTCCAAAACCTTAATTGGCAAAGCAAGAAAAGTCGCTTCCTTTACTTTCGTCAAGTTCTTTTTCCCGGTAACCAAACAGAGGGTTATCTAAAAAATTGAACGATATCCAAGCACTCGAATTGCCTAAAAGCCTTTCTAAAAATTCGACGCCTTTCAGTTCAAAAACCCTAATTCGCAAACTAAACAAGTCCCATATCTCCTAAAAACACCAAATATTATTCTAACTTCAAATATTATACAAGAGGAAAATCCTAAGTTTAACGAAATTCGATGCCTTTCGCTTCAAAAAGCCCTAATTGACAAACTAAACAAGCCCCATTTCTTCTAAAAGACAACACAAAAACTTTCTTCAAAGTTCAAAGAACCATTAAAGAAACAAGAAAAAAAAAAAAAAAAAAAAAAAAAACGAACCTCTCCTTGGGCCGCTCGGAGGGCGAAACGACGTCGTCCGCAGCGGCGGCGGATTCAGTCTTCGGCGCCGGCAGCGGCGGGGGAGGAGGCTGGAAGGGAAAGGTCTGGAAGGCGGAGGGGCTGGGCTGGAAATTAGGGTTCTGGTGAGGGGCAAAACGGTCATTGAGCTGGGCCTGTTGCTGGGGGTGGTGCTGCTGTTGTCGTTGGGGTTGGGTCGTGTGGGATCGGAAGATGAGCTGGATCTGGGACCCTATGAAGTCGGCCTTGTGGGAGAGGTCGTAGCCGAGCTTCGACTCCAGCTGCTGAACGACGCCGTTCAGGGTCGTCACTCCGCCGCCGGTGACGGAGGCTTCCCGGATTAGGGTTTGCAGGGCTTGCGAGATTTCTTGATCTGTAACCATGGCGTCTTCTTCTTCTTCTTCTTCTTCTTCTTTCATATACACTCGAACTTCCACTCTCTCTCTCTCTCTCTCTCTCTCTCTGCTTCTCTTTCTCTCTCTAAGATCTTATCTCTCTTTCTCTCTCTTCGAAGTTTTATCCCTCTTTCTCTCTCTATCTTGGTTAGAGGGAAATGACATTACGGTCCACTCAGGAGAGTGAGAAGGGGAGTTTTGGTGGGACTAGACCGCTGTGAGAGTGGGATTTGTGAACCGCCAATTGAGTTGCGCCACGTGGTGAGATAGGGAGTGTTTGCTGTTCCCTTCTCCGGTGACGGAAATGTTTGAAGTGTTTTGTTGGTGAAGAGAGGGCTCTAAACGACCGATCACCGTGGCTGATTCCCTCATCAAATACTCAAATCCGAGCCAATTTCAATTCGGCCCTTTTTAGACCACCGGTCCATTCTTCATCGTAATCATTTTCCTTTGTATAATTGATAATTTGTTATAATATTTTTTATATAAAAAATATACATAAATTAATAATAATTCTAATCATATAATTTAAATTCATAAATCAAACAGACTCTTAATAAAGCTGTTAATTTCATTAATTTGAGTTTAAAATTTAAATTTTATTATAGTAAAAAAAAATTTTATAAATAATTACATTTAATTTTTTTATTACAGTAAAAATTTTTCACATAAAATCACATATCAACTTAAATTAAAAATTGAATTAACGAACTAAATCGGCTTTTAAGGTTGTGTTTGGTAAATAAATTTAGAATTATGATTTTTTTGATTTAGAATTTTTATTTACAATGATTTTAAATCAGTATTTAGTTTAGATGATTTTAAATTATGATTTGAAATCAGATGTGATATTTTAAACTAAAATCACTTATGATTCTAAAACTATCTCCTTTTAATTTAAAGTGATTTAAACTTTTGACTCTGAATTATGATTTAAACCTAAAATCATAAATCATTCTGATTTGAATTATCGTACCAAACCAAACCTAAATATATTATTTTAAAATTTTTATTTTTTATTTTGTATTAATAATTTTTTAACTAGTAGAATTTTTTAACTAAATAATATTAATTAAGCATAAGAATAAAAATTCAAAATTCATACATTTTAATGATTATTTGTCTTTTTTTTTTCTTTCTTTTTCTAAATGTTTCAAAACCCAATCAGGCCGTTATGGCCCGATCTTATTTGTAAAATTTGAAGTACAGTCTAAACCGAAATAAATTATTTCTACTTTATAATATTTTTTTTTTCAATTTTTCAACCTTTAAAGTTTAAAGTATAAAGTTAAATGTTATAATTGATTTGATCTTTCATGCTTATTTCATTCTGTTCATGTTGTGATCGCTCTCATTTTAGTTGATATCCACTCACAGCCGCTATTATTACACATGGTTACGAAACGTAACTCAAAATGGGCCGGGCCTTAGTGAGATCGGGGCCTCTTTGACTTCTCAATTTTTTACGAGAAATAGTAGAAAATAGGTTAATATAAAAAGTTTAAGAAAGTAAATAAGTTAATTTTTAGTTATAGAAATTAATAGGTCATAATTTGTCAAGTTATAATTCATAACCAGATAAATTATAGATAAATTTATCAAGTTATGGTTCATAACCAGACAAATTATGGATAATTATGAATAATAACTTGTCAAGTTATGGTTCATAACCAGACAAGTTAGGGACGAAAATAATAATTTGGCCTATTTATTAACTTATGTAAACTATTAGCCTATTAATTTTAATTCATCTCAAATTTTAGCCTATTTTCCTTTTTCTCCCATTTTTTACTTGTATTACATATAAGGAGAAAGAAAAAAATAGATTAAGACTTAAATGAATTAAAATTAATAGATTAATAGTTTATATAAGTTAATAAATAGGCTAAATTATTATTTCTATCTATAACTTATCTGATTATAAACCATAACTTAATAAGTTATTATTTATAATTCACGGTTTTTATCCATAACTTATCTGACTATGAACCATAACCTGACATGTTTGTCCATAATTTATTTGGTTATGAACCATAACTTAATAAATTATAGTCTATTTTCTACTATTTCCGTTACATATATGCCTTCTCTTTATAGCCTAACTTGAACATTTCTTTATAAAGATATGATACATTTTCTTG
Organism: Morus alba; assembly: GCA_012066045.3. NCBI lineage: Eukaryota > Viridiplantae > Streptophyta > Magnoliopsida > Rosales > Moraceae > Morus > Morus alba. The sequence goes on from CP050224.2 coordinate 5,976,259, forward strand.
CCGATAATTACGGTCACTGAATAGAAACATTGGACTAAAAGCCCAAATGAACATAAAAGAACATCCTTATGCTTTAACAAGTAGGGAAAAAAACCTAAAAAGGAAAATATCTCTGAAAAGTCAAATAGACCGCACTTATTTTGACCCCAAATGGAGCCCAACCATAAGGCCTTGTTTTGGTTAAATTAGATTAAAAATAAGATATTGTTCATTTCACCGGTTTAAATTTTTAATTCTAAGTTAACTACAGTTAAAAGTTCTTATAAAAAAATCACGTCTAACATGTTTACTCCAATTAAAAGTTCTCACATAAAATTATATATCAGTTCGAATTAAAAACTCAAATAAAAAACTGAACGAGATTTATGTTCTACAGCACTATAATCCAGTCTAGTCTGGATTGCATTTTCCTTTTTAAAATCGTTAAAATGGTATGATTTGAGAAATGAAACAGTTTGGAATCGGATCGGACTGAGCACATCCCCAAAAATAAGTCCTTAAATCATTATTTTCTTCTTTTTTCTTTGATAAAAGAAAATCAAATCTTTATTCTTTATTAGTTAGATTGCAAAAACATAATTAGGTGAGTTTACAATTTACCTTTACTAAAGATGTCCAAACACTGAAATCGGTATTTATTAGTAATTAATGGGAAGAAGAGATAAATAGTATCTCTTAAACATTTTTAAGTAAACAGAACATTTTTACAATGGTTCGCGTAAATAACATGTTTATTGATAAATACTTATTTACCCCCGAACATAAATTCATTAATTACTAATAAATATATTATTCACAATGAGTATTTACTAGTAAATACCTTATTTATGCCTACTAAATAAATATTTATTAATAAGTATGCTATTCATTTCAACATTTGAAAAATATGCTATTTATTTAGAGAAAACATTTAAACAATATGGTGTTTACTAAAGTTATTGTGTTTTAATAGTGTTTACAAGTGATGATGGATTTGAAAATAACGTAAAACTTTCCAAAGTTTACCATAAAAGGGAATAACATTTAAAGGAAATCTCAAATTTGCAATGATTTTTTTTTTTAATTTTTAATTTTTTATATGTTAGTGTCTATAAGAGGAGGAAAATACATGAGAGGATTATAATAATTATCCGTAATTATTTTAAGAAAAAATTACAAACGTAATCATAATTTTTCATCATCATATTATTTATATATTAAAAAATATTTTGGTAGAATATGAAATATATTATGATATAATACAAAAAAAAATATCTTGCTAAAAAAATATTCTAATAGAATATGAAAGATATTCTACCAAAATATTAATGGTATAAATGATAAATTATAAAATTACAGAATTTAGCCTTAAAAAGTATGTGTCTGGATTTTTACCCCTCATTCTTGATTAATATCTTTTTGTTAATATAATTATTTGATTAAAAAGTTATTAATCAAGAGTAAGAAATATAAATTTAGAATTCTGATCCATACATTTTTAAGGGGTATTTGTCTTTTTTTTTATGATAAATTTAAAATTAATGCTAGCAATAAAATAGTGTTATCTTTTTATAACATTGTTAAGTAAGCCACATTTATACACAATATTAAGAAGGAAAATTATTTAGTAATCCAGTCTACCATAATCATCTTCTGCGGTATATTCACTCCCTATATAGTTGACTTTCTAATGATTTATTTATGTTAATTCTATTTAATCAACACTCTTTTAATAAGTTCCATTACTATTTAGTCATAATTATCATAAATACTTCTTCTAAAACAATTCTCATAAATATTTAACTGGACATTAACAACTTTCAACTTTTAGCTTTCACCTAAACATCTTGTATCGATTGATTTCAGCTTTCAAATAATTCTAAAATCTATAAAAATAAAAATAAAAAATTATTTCTATCTTTGTGAATATAATTTAAGGGCTCGATTCACTTCATCGATTCGAGTTTGTAATTCGAAAGTTAAAATATGATTTTATGTGAAAGCTTTTTCTTTGTAACAAAAAAAGTTAGATGTGATTTGTTTTCGAACACTTTTTTCTTTGTAGTAAAATTCAAATTCTAAACTCGAATCGGTGAAGTGAACGGAATCAAGAGACTTGAACCAAAAACCAACTTGTCCCTTTCGTCCTCTTGTTCACATGAAAGACTCGTATGAATAATTCCTCGTATTTGAGAAGTGGTCTTTAATGTTGGTGTATTCCATCAAAGTGATCAAACCCGTGTATTGTTTAAGGAACAAAACACAGAGTAATATGATGAAAAGATATAAATATAGTGAGAGAATCGGGGCTAAAGTTTTGAAACTTTGATGGTGTTGGGATAAGAATTCTTCGCATCGCGTCAAAAATAAAAATTGTATATTTTATGTTGGAATTTATAATCTTCGAATTTTTAAGTTATATAAGATACAATAAAGAGAAATGCAACAACTTATAAATTTAAATGATATATTTATGAAATTTGAATGTTAAAGTTGTAAAAATTATGATAAATTTAAAAACTGGTACAGTATTGTGAAAGGAATTTTTAAGGTGCCATTTAGGCCATTTAAGCAATTACTTTAGGCACCCAAATAATTAAGGCCCTTAAGAATCCTACTTAATTATGCCTATTAATTAGATCATTTTATAATAAAACTAAAAAAGATAACAAATTAATGTTTTGGTGATAACTTTCTCTTTAAATTAATTATGAGATTCTAGGTTATCGTGCATTCAAATAACCTTATTTATAAGAGAATATCAAGAGTTAAATTTTCCATCTGTTTCCAACTCTACCAACAATTTTATTTTTAAGAATTATATATATATATATATATATATATATATATATATATAGCATGCTGCATATATTATACTTCAACTAGCTATATTCGCTTTAATTACTTCTCTTTTTTGATGGAGCTTTAATTACCTCTTTTTTTTTTTTTTTTTTTTTTGATAAGCCATAACAGAATGACTATATTCATATATATCAAATTTATGCAATTTACATACTACTAAAAAATTGCAAAAAAAAAAAAAAAAAAAAGAAAAAACTTTAATCTCTTTTGAGACCTGCTTTTCCCTTTACTTGTTTTCCTACTCGCTCATCAACCTAATTACAATAGCTTTTTAAATTGATATTTTGTTTCATACTTCTTTCTCGCCAATTTATTTATTAATATTTATTTATCAATAATGAATCAATCAATAATTTTGCATCTTAAAAGACAAGAAAATTGAATATAAAATAGGTTTAATTTTTTTATTATAAAAAAAGTCCCTTTTAAAATTTTCCCTTAACACCTCAAATTGGATTGTGCCGGCCTTAAAGTGCTTTAACTATTAGTGACACTTGCGTTGACTAGCTAACGTCATAAATTTCTAAAAATTATCGTCCTGTTTATTTCATTTATTTGAGTTTAGAATTTAAATTTTATTACAGTAAAAAGTTCTTAAAAATACTTAATTTTTTTATTATAATAAAAAATTCTTACGTAAAATCACATCTCAACTCAAATTAAAAACTCGAATCAGCGAATTAAACGGGTTCGAGAAATATTTCATCCCTCTCGTATGCTTTCTCCACTCTCATATCTCACTCTTATTTTGTCTCTTATATCCACCTCCGTACCCACTTAATTTAAGGAGGGGTTGGGATTAAAAATTCCCCATTAGAAGAACAATTTTCATACCCTACCTATTTACTCATTAAAAAATAAGAGTTTAAGAAAAAAAAAAATTAACATTACTATACTCAAAGTAAATTTCATTAAACTTATTATAAAATGTAACAATATAGACACTAATATCTCATAAAACTAAACATAAAATAAAACCTAAACTGTAACAACCCATAAACTAAATTTGAAAAACAAATCAAAACATTAAAGATCGTTTAGTTCGATGATTCGAATTGAGATGTGACTTTATGTGAGAGCCTTTTACTGTTATAAAAAATTAAATGTGACTATTTCTAAGAGCTTTTTACTCTAGTAAAACTCGAATCGGTGAAATGAACAAGGCCTAAAATATTAAAAAATTATTCTTTTTCTTTGCGTATTCACTTCATAGCTATACGTGAATTTTAATACTTATTCTTCTTTAGCATCATAGTTTCTCGATCATTTATAATTACTAATAATTATATATCTCATTTAAATTTTTTTTATAAAATATAGCGCACACATATATAAAAATATGTATTAAATAAAAGTACATATAATCTTATTAGAGGCGTATATACCCACAGGTAAGATCGACATCTGTACATAATCTCACGTTTTAAAGTGGTTTAAGACATTCCCATGTCATTAGGAGGAAATCTGCAACAAAGTAGTGTTAATCCCTAAATAAAGAAAAAAAGGGTCAGAAACATTGCGTCTTAACCAGCGTTTGCTCTGTATTTGCTCGCATCTAAACTTTCTTTTTCACAACTCAAATTATATTATTACAGTATTTTTTTTTATAAAAATTTAAATTAAACTTTATTATTATAATATTTTTCTCTCACATAAACAACTCAAGTTCTCAACTTGAGTTGTAAAACAAATTAGAAAGTCGACCTCCCATATAAGGAGAAACATAATTATTTCGTATTTCATATTTATTTCATCTAATTATGCTTCTCGTGTGACTGACTTGTTTCAAACTCGGTTAATATTTAATATTAGTTATTATCAGTTCAAATTTATCCATTATTTACAGGTTGAACACACGATGTGAATATTATTAGTATTATTAGTCCAAACTTCTCCATTATTGATTGAGTTTCTTTTTTTTTTTTAGGAATTATTGATTGAGTATTTAGACACTAAATGTAAAAAAGATTTTTGTTAGTAATAACATGATATCATAAATGATCGTTGATTCTTCGTTACAATTGATGAATTATGAATATATATATATATATATATATAAATATATAGAGATAATTTGACGTGAGAATTTACTCCAGATAGTGATTATGTAAGCTATGAACATAGCATGAGAAACAACACGGACAACTATGTTAATTGTCAATTCTTTTTTTTTTTTACTAAGGGTGGGTTTGGTATTGCTGTGGATTTTAGAAAAATTGTTTTTAGCTGTGTTTAAAGAAGAAATAGTTGTTACAAGAAGCAACTGAGCATTTAGTAAACTGTAATTATAGTAGCTGTGCTGGTTCTAAAATCAGTATAATAGCGTTTAGTAAATTTTAATATTGAATTACTGTGGTATGTAAAATGACTAAAATAAACATGGTATGAAACTTAAATATATTAATTGTTTGTGATATTTAGAAATATTTATTTAACTTAAAACATAATGCTATGATTGCTCGTGGGGCCTTTATTTAAGCTTGTTGGCAAAACTTTTACATTTACATATAGCAATCACGGATTAAAGTTTCAAACCATAAACAAATAATTATAAATCCAAACCATAAAGGGAGATCAAATCATCAACACGAAAGCATTAGAAAGATGCTTTAAAGATTAAAAAAAAAAAAAAAAAAACTTAAAACCCACAAACAATCAGTAAAACAAGCCAAAAGAAGATGACAAAAACAATGAAAAATAGAAAACCCATAATCAGAAACCTAAAACCCACAAACAAATAGAGGTTTACCTCTTGATATGATGATGGGCAGTCGGAGGAGGAGATGGGATACCGGCAAACCGAACCCTCAACAATGCTCAACCGTTTTTTTGCAAAAATCAGAAACCTAAAACCCAAAATATTCAAACTAAAAATCAGACCCATAAATCCAAATGTTCAAACTAAAAAGCGTGCAGTTAGAGAGGCTTACCTCTTGATCTGATGACGAGAGACGGGCAGTCAGAGGAGGAGAAGGGAGACCGACAATGGAGAGATCAATCGGGCAGAGGAGAAACCAAACGAGCTTTGAACCGCCAACGGAGATAGCAACTGGCGAACAGAGAGAGAGGCCGGTGAACGGAACTGGGAACCTTGCTTCGAACGGCGAGGAGAGGAGAGGAACACAGAAAAAATTTTCACAGAGGAGGAGATGAGGAGAGATACGAGTGGAAGAGAGAGTGGAGGAGACTGAAATGAAAATGGGTTGTAAATTTTAGAATTCAGTGGGAGTAAAATTAGAAATAAAAAATTTCATTAAACACTTAAAATAGATTCCCGCATAAGCTGAAATCAGAATCAACCTAAAGGCTGATTCTGCTTTTAGCTTCAGATTGAGGGAAAATTTTTTAAAAATCTGTTTTACGAAACAAAATTTTAGATTTTAGCCGGATAAGTGTTTTTTCTCTCCTAAAAGCAATACCAAACCCACCCTAAGTGGTCTTAATTATCAGAAAACTATGTAAAAACTATATTAATTATCAACTAAGCATTTTTCTATTTTGAGAATCATTAACTATGCATATCTAGCAAAACTTATTAAGCTTTCTCTCTCACACACTTTTTTTTTTCTCCTTGTACTTCCACACTAGGGCATGAATTGTTTAGAAAATATCAAAGTAAATATAACGTTCTTCTCACACTTCCTTATTGATTTCTAATTTTGCTATTGTCTCTATTTTTTGTTAATCAAGTGGAAATTAAATTCAAATTTTAAACCTCAATATTAAAAGTAAAATATGAATCTACAACTAGTTACACCCGTTACGTCCCGAAAACGGAAGAGCCGACTAATAAAAATTAATGTAAAATAAACTTGGATTGAAAACACCTAAATCCTTAAAAGTTAGATCAACTAAAAAATAATAATAAAATGACCGCTTCATGAGGGCTTAAAGTTCATAAATAAATAGGAAGTTCGAGTATAAAACTTTTCTCAATAGTAAATATAGATATCGGGTCAAGTTGTAGAGTACAATTTCCGTACAACAGTTACAAAAATATTAAAGATCTGTTCATTTCACCGATTTGAATTTAGAATTCGAGTTTGCTACAGTAAAAAGCTCTCACATACAATCATATTTAACATTTTTACTACAGTAAAAAGTTCTCACATAAAATCACATATCAACTCGAATTAAAAACTCAAATTAACGAATTAAACAGGTCTTAAAATTTAAACAACTAACCTTAAGTTGGCTTATAACAATCTCCGATAGCAACTAACACTGTTTGGTAACCCAAATCATTACTCTAACTCAGCTAGTTGCACATAACCTGGGAGAATGGATGAGAGATTTTTTTTTTTTTTTTTTTTTTTTTCCAACAATTCGTATATAAAAATATGGAGTGCTCATGGTTTTCTTTTGGGTCAAGAGGTGGAAGATATACATTCCAAATAAATGGATTACACAGGCGTCCACCATTTAGGAACCAAATGTCCTTGGGCTTATTTGCAAATTATCTCAAAGTCTGGGCCAAAAATTACAACTTTTTGAGACATCGTCGTTGAAAATGTAAATTTTGAAAATGACCAAAATGCCTTCAAATTGTATTATAAATAAAAAAATATATATGCATATTATAATCAAAATTTCAATTTGGCGCAATAACAATCTCAATTTCGTAAAACTAAGCATACATATAACTATACTCATCATTAATTTTACCGATCGTTACAATGCCTTCAATATTGGTCGTCGTTTTATTGAGGCGGGAAAAAAACTATCTTCATTTAAATCAATCGGAAACAATGTAATATAAGAAGTTGCTCTTTACGGCTTTTTATATAATTGATTTAGTAGACGTTTGGTTTACGGATTCAAAATTATTCTCGATTTACGTGTATTTTTTTTAGAAAAAATATTATAACAAGTCACGAATCATGATTCAAACTATGGTATGAATCTACGTACCAATGATTTGATTGCCGGTAGATTAATATAAAATCAAGTGGAGTAAATCTATTTTGAATTAGTTTCATCCCTTTAGTAATCCGGTGAATTGGATTATAGATACGCTATAAAAGTATAAGAAGTCAACAGAATCTCCTTTGAAGAACATAAAAAAAGAGAGAGTGGTCCCGTTGAGGTCTTAATAATATAATAAGCTTATATTTTTATAAGTTCAGGAAAAAAGTTCTATTTGTTTAATACAATTTTCTATAATTTTGTTTCTCCAACCTTACTACTTTATTTATATAATAAATCTGAAAAAGGGCGCGCAATAAAACTAGTCGCACTAGCAATTAATATACCCATCTGGTTATTAATATACATTTTCTTGCTTCGTTTAATTCTTTTATCAACTTTGTATTCATTGTTTATTAATGCAAGTGATTTTTGACATGGGGATTAATTTTTGTTACACATTCTTATGATTCTTGTCTTTAATTTTTCTTTTTCTATATTAACTTATGATTTAAGAAAGAATGAACTCTTGAAAAAAAAAAGTGCTCAAAACTACAAAAGTGAATTAAGGGAACACACATTTTCTTAATTCAATTTCTCTTTAATGTATATTTTAACGCCCAAATATATATATATATATATATATAGATCAATTTTTTTTGGTTAAAGTATAAAACTATTGTTAACTTACCTCCTAACAGCTTAAGCTTTTGGAATTGATTGGTAAAGTACCATTATATCAGAGCGGGAGGTTCTAAGTTCAAACTCTCGTAATTGCACTATTTCTTTCCATTTAAATTGTCATTATGTGTTGGGTCTTTAATATATCTCGGGCTTAAATATTCACGTGTTGGGCTTTTCAATGAATTTACCACACGATTGCTCATTGTCCAACCCACACGTGAGGGAGAGTGTTAAAGTATAAAACTATTGTTGACGCCTTAAGCTTTTAGGATAAATTGGTAAACTAACATTTTTTAGTTGTTTATTCTTTATTGTTTCTTAATTTGTGTAATTAGAAATTAGGTTTGTCACCCCCAAAAGTTTTATTCTTTTACATTGGAGTGCGTTGGATCAGTTAAATACTCAAAATTTATATTTAAACTATATTTTTTTTGTTATTATTATTATTATTATTATTATTATTATTATTATTATTATTATTATTATTATTATTATTATTATTTGAATTGTTTGTCATTTATATTTGAACTGTATTCTTTTTAAAATTAACTGAGAATTAGATTTTTCAAGTTAAAAGAATGGTTTTAACTCAAAAGTTTAGCTCAGTGATTAATTCACACCCTTCAATATTCCACTCTCAAGTAAAAATCAAAAAGTTTTACTTTATTTTTTTTCTTTCGTCTTAAAACTTTTTTTTTTCTTTTTGAGAAAGTCTTAAAACATATTTATGACATCTGATTTTTGTTTTCCAAATTTTTGAATGGGTCAATCTTAGAATTATGTGAAATTATCAACTTAAAAAGCATCAAAATCTTTTTGATAAGAAAAAATCATAAAAAATTGTCAATTCAATGTTATATGATTTTTTTTTTCTTTTTTCCAAAATCAAAATGTTTGATGTCGTGCAAGCACGTGTATAGAATTTGGAATGATATAGAATTAGTCGGTTGGACGGTGTGGCTATAAATCCAAAATTTAGTAATCAATCAATTATGTTAAATCCCAAAATTTCTTTCTAAAATGGCATGCAAATCAATATAGGATCACATAACGAGCATAATTGGTATTTAAAAATATTAAAGTTATGTTCATTTCACCATTTCGAATTTAAAATTTAAGTTTTGTTACAGTAAAAAGCTCTCAAATAAATTCACAACTTAACTTAAATTAAAAACACGAATCAAAGAACTAAACAGACCTTAGTGCTATTCAAATAATGCCATTATGATCTTTAAAAAAAAAGTAAAAAAAAAAAAAAAAAAGAGAGACTAAGCTTAAAAAGTTGAGGATTTTGTTCATCATTTTCAAAATCAAATAAACTTTTTCTCCATAGATTGCAAGAGATTAATGAGAGTTACCATATGTTCATATATCTTGAATTCACAATCTTTTGAGAGATTTTATAAACTCCAAATAAGCCAATAATTTTTGTAAAAAAAAAAAAAAAAAAAAAAAGAGATAAGAAATTCCAAGAACTTGCCCACTTGCTAGAGAAGTCTGTGATCTATAAATTACAGGACCACCTAATACTGGCCCATGAATTTGGATATAATTTTTTTATAGGATAATAAATTTATAAAGTGTTTACCACATCTAGCTAGAAATTTTAACATGTGAGGACTTTTTAATATATATTTGTTCTTTTTGTTTGGTTCAAGACATGAGATTATTAATCTTACTACCCTTATATATATATATATATATATATATATATATATATAAACAAAGTCTTACTATCCTTCAAAGTTGCCCAAAGTTTTTGCATAAAAAAAAATTGACCAAATTTTAGAGGTTCAAGAATCATGATATGATTAAATATCATAATTGCATTACAATTAATATTGTGAATAGAGGTCCCCTTTTTGTGATTCAGTTTGACAATAATAAAGTAAAATAATAGATCCATGCCAATTGTCATGCCCCCACCTTATTGATTCAACCGCGCTTCCTGACCAAGTTTAGAATAAATGACGCGCAATTAATAAAAGGAAAGAAAGAAAAGAAAAAAGTAATAAGAAAATCCTTTTTTATATAAAAAGGAACAAGAATGTTTTCTGCGTAAACATTTAGATTCGTTTTTAATTTAAATTATGATTTATAATTTATTATAATATATTTTTATAAAAATATACATAAATTAAAAATAATTTTAATTATAAAATTTTAATTTATGAATCAAACGGATTATTAATTATTTATAAAGTTAATTAAAATTCATTTGCATAAAGATTTATTTAAATAATGGTTTTTTTTTTTTTTTTTTACAATTCATTTAAATAATTGTTGTTTCAATTTTCAAAGCTTTAAGCATGCTTTATGGTGTGAAAAATGTTCCAAGATAGTTTTATAAATATAAATAAAAAAATGTTATATAGCAGACTTTCAATATCGCTTTAGTGACCTATCAATAGGTTGTTCTTTTTTTTTTTTTTTTAAATGAAAAAGAAAATTCTCTACTCAAAGAGAAGAGGGAACCGAAATCCCAATAATTTCCAATAATAATGAATAAGCCTCCAAATTAAGCACCCGTTTAGCAACTCTATACGCTACATTGTTACAATATTTACAAATATTTATTTACATATATACATACATATATATATATGTAGACGTATAATATAAGAATTAACAACCCTCTCTGTGATATTCCACCGACATGCATTTATGTCTTAACACATATTTACTTGTCCTTTACCAAGTTGTAAAATAGTTTCCAATCCAATAGCAAGTATAATATATCTATATATACATATATACAAAATCCACATATTTTAAGTTATTATTAACAAAATAAAAAACTACATGTTATTGTTGGTATCTCTAAATTTTGGTGTCATTTCTAGTTTGCCTTCTCAAATTTTAAAAACCCCAATGTCACCCTATAAATTTTGCTTTAGTCTCATTTATTCTCGTTTTTAAAATTTCTATTAAAATTATACGAGAAAGAGATGGTTAAGTCTGATTTTACGATTTTTTTATTTGTTTTTAATATAAAAATCACGTGGTAGTCTAGTTTGATGGTGGTGGTGATTGCTAATCTTTCGGCATTCTTTCCTTTCCCCTTGGTGCTCTGACTTTCCAACCGTTTCGATCTTTGGTCTTTAGGGATTGAAATGCTATCTTTCGAGTTTCAAGCGAGGACAACGCCTCTTGTCATTTTGCTTTTTAGTTTTCAATAATGGTGTTGTTTACTTTACACTTATATGGTTTTTTTTCCCTCGATATCTATTTTTGATCATTGTAATAACAGATGTGGTTTCTTCATCTTACAGTGTGTCTAATCCACAAGAGTTTACTCTTTGTGGTATTATCTGTTTGTTTTTTTTAGTTGGTGGCCTTTGTGTTACTTTGTCATAATCCTTATTTGATCGGTTATTTACCTTGATCTTTAGGGTCTTTTCATAAAAGCGTAATGTGTGTTCGATTCTCAGTGTGTTGAGATGCTTCCTGTTTTTAAGCTTCTGACATGTGTTTTATCCACGTTGCGAGATTATATTATATATAGATGGAGATGGTCTCCTTTAAAAGTTATGTCTTATATTATTAGGCCATTTACATGTAATCGGTGTTTTATGTTGAATCATATTGTTGACGGTATTTTTCTGACAACTCATAATAACCTCTCAGAAACGCTTACGGTTAAGCTAACCACCAAAATTAAGGAATAATCTGTCAAAATAACGGAAAGGAGACAACAAATTTATAGTGATTTGGCAATAATATTGTGCCTAATCCACTTGTGCATGCACTATATTTTTGAGATGAATACAAGTTTTCTCTCTGTAATACAAATGGTCTCTAACCCTCTTTCCGTTTTCTTTGGCTTTATTTATAGGCCTTCACACGTAGTTACATATTCCCGGTTCCCAAGAAGAAAGCCATCTTCTGTCTTCGATCTGTGTGAGGGTAGATGAGTTTTCATGATGAAAATTCTGGAAATCAGGCGGCTGATCCTGCCTGTTTGCCGTCTGATTTCCTGACACCTGCAGTTACTGTCGGGTCAGTACTTTTCTCCTCGAGTTGACATGACCCTTGACAAGTTGACTTGCGAGTTTCCTCGACGCCTTGGCCATAAGACGTCGAGGCTAACTCCTCGACGTCTTCTGTCGCGTGATAACTCTCGACGCCAAGGATACTTTGGCACGGTTCTTCCCTCGACGCCGGAGACTGACACCAACGGGGAGTCCTTGGCGCAGGTCATACCGAAGAATGGTCGACTCATCGACCATGGTGTAACACATACCATCCATTTCTTTTTTAAATAATATATATATACACACACACACACGACGTGATTGCATTATTTTTTTCAACACAAATTCTAACAAAGAGAACTAAATGAAATTAGTTTAAAATTCTAAAAGTAAAATTAAAAATTTTAAAATTTAAGTGACAGACCGAAAATTACACTTAAATATTAAGGGTATCCCGTACCCGTGAGATTAGCCCTAAATCACAAGCAACATTTTCTCAGGTAAGAAAAAAAGTTATACTCAAAACATTTTCAAAAATAGTAGGAAATATACTAATATAAAAAGTTTAAGAAAGTATATAGGCTAATTTTTAATTATAGAAATTAATAGATCATAATTTGTCAAGTTATAATTCATAATCAGATAAATTATGAATAAATTTGTCAAGATATAATTCATAATCAGACAAATTATAAACAAAAATCATTAATTATAAATAATAACTTATCAAGTTATAATTCATAACCAGACAAATTATGAACGTAAATAATAATTTAACCTATTTATTAATTTATTTAAATTATTAACCTATTATTTTTAATTTATCTTAAATTTTAATCTATTTTTCTCTCTTTTCCAAACATTTTTACCCCGAAAGAAAAAAAGAAAAACCAAAAAAGGGAAAATAAAAAAGGAGCCCACAATGAAACAAAATCAGTTTAGGAAGAAAACAAAAAAAGTCGTGCAAACACACTCCTTCTACAAATGAGTTGTACAACAGCAAGAGCGAGTCCCCAAAATCCATTTCCAAACACAAGCGCGTACACCAAAAAAAAAAAAAAAAAAGTACAACTCAACAACATTAAACATTAAACAATTATCATTTAAACAACCGCTGTGATTTTTGGGTCGGTTGGTGCTTCTTTTGTTTCTGATTCTGCCGAAAGAAAGTACAGTGAGACTCTTAACAATATTAAGCGGGTCCAAAGCCTTAACCAAAACAAAAACCGTTTTTCCTCTCTCTCTCTCTCCCTCTCTCTCTCTCTCTCTCTCTCTCTCTCTCTAACATTGCTCTCTCATGAAGGAAAATATGGATCCCCCACAGGGCCACGCCATCATCTCTTTCTCTCTCTAAAATCTAGACACACCCTTCTCTCTATTTCTCTCTCTCTCTCGTTTGTGTGTTGTGTCATTTGCTGTTCGTAATACAAACGCAAGACTGAATCTTTTAAAGAGGAGAAAGAGACGTTATTGATTATCTTTTCCTTCCCCGGTGCATGTTTTTGGTTTTCTCTGCAGGTATGGACTTCTGGGTTCTCTTCTGTTTCACTTCTTCTTTATTGGGTCTTGATTTGTTTCTCACGTTTTCATGAAATTTTTATCACATAAATACAGAACAATTGTTTTCTGTTTCTGGGCAGTCTTGGATTTTTTTATTTTTATTTTTTTTGGGATTTGTTTGATGATGTACAATCTGCATGTTTGGTGACAATTCCAGTTCTGCATTTGGATATCTCCGGAAAAGAGTCTTCAATTGGGACTTGAATATTTGACTTCTATAGGTACAAAATCCTTCGAACTGAATTCATTTTGTGTTGTCAATATTTGTTTGGATGAGAAGAAAGAAAGAGATTAATTTTGTCAACTCATTTGTATGATTTAGGACAAAGTTGGTGAATTGAAGGAATTCTTATTCAACCACACTTGTACTTTATTGGTGAGTGCTTTTATTGTACCTTTGTGTGCATGTTTGGATCTGAACATGTACTTTTGGTTCAATCAAATTGATGTTCCTTATAGAATTATTGCTCTTAACATTCTAGATTCTCACTTGGTTTGTCATTGTCTTTGGAACTTGGAAAGACTTGGGATTTATTTATTTATTTATTTATTATTATTATTATTATTATTATTATTATTATTATTATTATTATTTTTACTTGGCAAGTTTGCAGAGATGTCAAGTTATAGTGGTGTTCTTGTTTCCGACCAATGGCTTCAAAGCCAGTTCACACAAGTCGAGCTTCGCAGTCTCAAATCTAAAGTGAGTATTTTGACAAAGATGTTGTAGTGTATATGGGATTTGATGCGAATCTGGTGATCATATATGCAATGCTGAAGTTGATACGTTTGTTCTGGTTTAACGTGCACTCTTTGTGGGGGTTTCAGTTCATTTCAACAAAGAATCAGAACGGTAAATTCACGGTCGGAGACCAGCCACCTTTAATGGCGAAATTAAAGGCGTTTAGAGAAATGTACACCGAGGATGAGATCAAGGGCATTTTGGGTGACCAAGGTTCAGATTTCAGTGACGAGATTGATTTCGAAGGCTTCCTTAGAGTGAGTTAAAAATCTAAGAGTTCTCTGTTCTCTCGGTCATTCATGCTCATTGTTATTGATTTATGAGTTATGATGGCTCCTAAAGAAACATGTGAATTGAATTGAAATTGGCATTTAAGGATGTCTATAACTAGACAAAGATGGAGATGGCATAATGATCGATTGCATTAAATGGCAGGCGTATCTGAATTTGCAAGGCCGAGCTACGGAAAAGTTGGGTGGTCCGAAGAACTCTTCATCATTCTTGAAAGCCACAACAACCACCCTCCTTCACACAATCAGTGAATCAGAGAAAGCGTCATATGTTGCTCATATAAACAGTTATCTCGGGGATGACCCCTTTTTGAATCAATATCTTCCATTAGATCCAGCTACGAACGATCTATTCGATCTTGCAAAAGATGGAGTTCTTCTATGGTACTAACCAATGTTCACGTGATTATTTGCTTTAGTTGTGTATATTAAAGCTGATATTTGCTAGTGTAATAATATACAAGTCAATTAATGCAGTAAACTTATCAATGTTGCGGTGCCTGGGACAATTGATGAGCGGGCTATTAACACCAAACGGATTATCAATCCGTGGGAAAGGAATGAGAACCATACTCTTTGCCTCAACTCTGCCAAGGCCATTGGCTGCACTGTGGTTAACATTGGCACCCAGGACTTGGTTGAAGGAAGAGTAAGTTTCAGTAATTTTTCTGTTCATATGAGTTTAAGATCCGTAATTTGGTGATCCGAAGTATTATCTGACGTTTATTTGATGATTTGCAGCCTCATTTGGTGTTAGGATTGATTTCCCAAATTATAAAGGTAAGAAGCTAAACTTTAGCATGCCATATGTTATATTTAATATGTTGAAGTTGCTTTCCATCATGGAGATTGATTTATTTCTCTTTCTGTTTTTCTTAAACAAAAACAGATCCAACTGTTGGCAGATCTCAACCTTAAGAAAACACCCCAGCTCGTGGAATTGGTGGATGATAGCAAGGTAATCAAGTTTAGAATTTTTCATTTTTCGTCTTTTTTTTTTCCTGAAAAAGTGAAATGTCAGAATGTAGCTTGTTAATGATGGAACTCTCTTACTGTAAATCGCCAATATGACAGGATGTTGAAGAGCTCCTGAGTTTACCTCCTGATAAGGTCTTATTGAAATGGATGAACTTCCATCTCCAGAAAGCCGGTTACAAGAAAAACGTTACAAATTTCTCTTCTGACTTAAAGGTATGTGTCACTTTATCAATGCTGTTATGAATTCTGAAGAAGTAGACCATTATTTACTAGTGACAAACTTAACATTGGGACACAACAAATTTCGTTTCACCTTCATTCCTGTGGATACATCAGAATATATCAACTTAAGAGGACATATAAAGTTGGGGTAACATTCTTGCAGAAAACATAAGAGTAAAGAACTGCAATAGATTTCATAGTTTTGAATTTTGATATCAGTTTTTTATGAAATTGTACCATTTTCTTTCCCACTTTTCCCTGTTCAATAAAATTTGTTGCCTTTTCATAAAATAAAGTAAAATCAAGTTATTACATGCTGACTCTGCTCCTTATGATTTCCATTTTAATCTCGCTTATGTTTTTGCCAACACATACACAGGATGGAGAGGCTTACGCTTACTTGCTTAATGTCCTTGCTCCAGAACATTGCAATCCAGCCACATTGGATACCAAGGATCCTACTGCAAGGGCAAACTTGGTTCTTGATCATGCAGAGAGAATGGACTGCAAGAGATACTTAACCCCAAAAGACATTGTTGAGGGTTCGGCAAATCTAAACCTTGCATTTGTGGCACAAATATTCCATGAAAGGTTTGAAACTTAAACTATACCATCTGTCTTCATGTCATATTTTCGCTTTTTTGGGAGTTCTATTTTTCTTGAGTGGTGAGGCAAATTTTATTTTTCGGTTCATAAGTTGACTAAGAGTGCCTCTTCTACAGAAATGGTCTATCCACAGACAGCAAAAAGATTTCTTTTGCCGAGATGATGACAGATGATGTGCAAACATCTAGAGAAGAGAGATGTTTCCGACTTTGGATCAACAGTCTAGGCATTGCTACTTATGTAAATAATGTGTTTGAGGATGTCAGAAACGGGTATGTTTCGAACATGAATTTAAGCAAGAGCCGTTGGGATGGCATAAGACTCCATTCTCTTTTGCAAGTGATTTTTCACAATTTTCTTCTTCAGTGTACGTATCAGCGTGTTTTGTGCTACTGTAATGTTTTATTATTTGATGCAGATGGATCCTTCTAGAAGTGCTTGATAAGGTTTCTCCCGGATCGGTGCATTGGAAGCATGCATCAAAACCACCAATTAAAATGCCATTTAGAAAAGTAGAGAATTGCAACCAAGTTGTTAGAATTGGGAAAGAACTAAAGTTTTCGCTGGTGAACGTGGCTGGAAATGACATTGTACAAGGAAATAAGAAGCTCATACTCGGTAAATTCCTATTTATCTACCAATTTTTTGACTATTTCATATTTTTATACTCGGTAAGTTTACTGCATTTTGTCTGTTGGTCTTCTTCCTTTTTTCCCCCTTTTCTTTTGTGCCTTGTTTAATTGAGAATCTAATTGCTATTTGGTTTCAAATGTAAGTCACTTTTATTCTTTTAAAAACTTGTGTTGAAGAGAATTAGGTAATACTTAATGGAGAATATTAAAAAAAAAAAAACATGCATTTTTATACTCCATAAGGCCCCAACATAGTACTGAAAGTGATCTAAACTTTTTTTTAGAAGTTTGGGGCTGCTTTTATTCTTTTTCATGAACTAAGCTTACCTGAGTTGGACGCCTCTTTCTGTATCGAAGTTCCCAAAAAGATAATGTTTTATGAATCCTGAATTTTGTTTACCTCTGCAGCTTTCTTGTGGCAGTTGATGAGATTCAACATGCTTCAACTTTTGAAGAACTTGAGATCTCATTCCCAAGGAAAGGAGATGAGGGATTCTGATATCCTCAATTGGGCGAATAGGAAAGTGAAAAGCACGGGCAGAACGTCTCACATAGAGAGTTTTAAGGTTTTTAGACCAAACTTTTATCATACCATGTTCTGGTTGATTTCATGTCGGTAACAACTAGTCCTTTTAACATATTGGAATTCTCTTCAGGACAAGAGCTTGTCAAGTGGGATATTCTTTCTTGAGCTTCTTAGCGCTGTGGAGCCTAGAGTTGTCAATTGGAACCTCGTTACCAAGGGTGAAAGTGGTATGTTTCCTTGCATATTGTTATTAGTTTGAATTATACTAGAACAGGGATTTCGCCAAATAGCGAAAAACGTGGTTAAAAAAATGGCTCACCTCTTTTCTTGTTGGAATTATAGACGACGAAAAGAAGTTGAACGCCACGTACATAATCAGTGTTGCACGAAAGCTTGGCTGTTCTATTTTCTTGTTGCCTGAGGACATCATGGAGGTAAGCGGTGCAAATGGAATGACATATTTAGTTGTTCACCTATCTAATTTGATGAACAGAGATAGCTCCATAGATGTTTCTTTTTTGCTTTCGACTAAAGTTAAATTACTTAATTTAATATCACCTCATTTATTGGTTATGGCAACTGAATTGGGTAGGAATTCTTTAACATCTCGCCAATATTTTCTTTTTTTAAACACATCAATGACAAAACCAACACGAATGAAACATGCATAGGATGTAAAGAACTATTACTAGTTCTTTCAATATGCAATGAAAGACTTGAATATAACTGAAAAAAATTGTATGGCAGGTGAACCAGAAGATGATTCTCACCCTGACTGCCAGCATTATGTTCTGGAGTCTACAACAGCCGGTCGATGATGCAGACGGATCGATGTCCCCTGCTAATAC
Source organism: Morus alba (assembly GCA_012066045.3). Taxonomy (NCBI): domain Eukaryota; kingdom Viridiplantae; phylum Streptophyta; class Magnoliopsida; order Rosales; family Moraceae; genus Morus; species Morus alba. The sequence goes on from CP050224.2 coordinate 5,995,067, forward strand.
CAGCGTTACCACTTCAAGTACTCCCGACGAATCCCCGGCACCGTCTATCAGTGGTGAGGACGAAATCTCCTCCTTAGGCGGTGAAATATCAAACTTTAGCATCGATGATGCTGCCTCTGATACCACCGTCTCCTCCCTGGTTGACAACGAGGGTTCTCCAGTGCCGGAGTGAGCTCAGTAGATTTTGATCTTATCACTTTTCTAGTTTGAGGGGTTAAACAATGCTCGAGTATATGTGCCCTGTAAACTAAAAAGTGATACCTCTTACCAGAGGTGAAGAAAAAGAGTAGAGAATATTGTAAAAATTTTAGTTAAATAGAACATAGAAGTAGGCTGTTCTTAGGTACCAGAAAAGTTGACAAAATAATAATAATAATAATAATAATAATAATAATAATAATAATAATAATAATAATAATAATAATAATAATAATAATAATAATAGGATTAGATGTTGGATATTATTTTTTTCCCCATCTCTTTTCTTTATCCTGCAGCCCTGCTTGATAAAGCTTTCAATGTTTTTTAGATGTATTCTTTTCACAATTATTAACATTGGTTGATCATATTGAATGAAATAATCAGTACCAATTTTTTAAAACGAAATAATCACACCAATGTTTTTGTTAGCATAATGCAATCTTTGTTTTGCCTGGTGACAATCCCTTTGACATGTTCAATGTTACATGTTAACATGCAAGAATGTTCATTAATTAATTTTTGTGTACTTAGTAAACTATCGGGCATTTGATATGATAGTCTTTGATGTGTATTAGGTTTCTACATCGAATCATTTAATTTTAGTTATAAATTTTCAGCTTTATTATGAGAGCAAAGGGGGAAGAATCCAAAGGTTTATTGACAAAAATTTTAGAAATGGTAATTTCTTGTTCACTAAATGGGTCTGAAGTGTCCCACATTGTCTAGGATTGAGAGGGAGGGGGGGAATTTAGAAATGGTAATTTCTTGTTCACTAAATGGGTCTCAAGTGTCTCACATTGTCTAGGATTGAAAAGTATTTGAAAATTGGAACTTATAAAGAAAAACACAGACAATTATGCATATAGGTTTTGAAGAAAAACCATTCAATAGTATGCCGAATACCAAACACACTACATTTTATTCGCCAAGGTGGGCACCTAATATGATTTTATTACATTTGTAAAACAAAACTAAAGATAAGCCGGCTCATGCCACAAAAACGACTAAAAAATGTACATTCTCAATGAAGCTAAAACCAATGGTGGGGCTAAGCATTTTTTTAAAAGAATTTTTGAAGAATCTACCTCTAAAATCAGAGGCAGTCCAAAGATAAATTTGACTTTTAAATTATGTGAGAATCAGCATAGTACAATTAATGATTATCAACAAAGTTATATTAAATAATTAATTAGTAATTACTAATTATATTATATATTAATTAATAATTAATAAATAGATATACTTAATAACTAATAAATAGATAATAATTACTTAATTATTAATAAAAATATTAATTTATTACTATTAAGTTTTTAGTTTTGTTAATAAAATAATAAATAATATAGTAATTATTTATTTAGTTAAAGATTAATTGTCAAAAATTAATTATATAATATATTAGCAATAAATAATTAATAATTAATATATCAATCATATATTATGTTAATTATAACTTATTAATTAGTAAATAGTTGGTAAATAAAAAATAAATAGTAATTACTCAATTAATAATTAATATTAAATTATAATTATCAATATGTAATATATTAATCAATAATAATAATAATAATGTTAAATTATAATTATCAACAATAATGTTCTCTCCACTCATGTGGTGAAGAAATGAAGTCTCGAGACTCCTCCAAAAATACAGAGTCTGGACATTCTCTTCATTAGAGGTCCCACCAGTGCACACCATCTTCTTTCTACACCGGCCATACTTGATCAACTCAGAAACCCATACACTGCACACACAAAACATTGTGTTTACTTAGTATGCTGGTTTCAACTATCCTAAATCACTTGAAGAAATCACAGACAACTTCATCAAATGTCTGTGGAGAGAAAATGGATACAAGCCAAAGTTTGCTTTACACAAATGTGTCAGTTCTATAATAGCTCCACCTATCGAGATCTATGGTCCACACAACATCTTCACAGTAAGCAATCTTGGCTCATACGAAGACACAACAACCTCCACAGCACGTACATCATTCTAGAACTCACAAAATCCAGAAGACTATGACCCATCATTATTATAGGATTCTCAGAACCCAGACTATGACTCATCACCCAACAAGCGACATAAACACTTGTACTATCATGGATATGGCTCAGTGGACTCTGACTCATCAGATTGGTTCAATCTCAACTTATCTCCTAATCAGAATAGTAATTGAGATCCTATCCTCCTGCTGGCATGTATTTAGTTAAAAGTAATTTTTATAAAAGTTGTTTTGTAAAAAAGTAGTTCTTATCTTGTAATTATGATATGTTTAGGTGTCTCTGCTTAGGTGTCTAGATAAGATTCTTATATTATATTATAATAAAGTAGCTTTAGACAAGATTATGACATAGGTAAAGAAATTATAATTATCAACAATAATGTTCTCTCCACTCATGTGGTGGAAAAATGAAGTCTCAAGACTCCTCCAAAAATATAGAGTCTGGACTTTCTCTTCAGTAGAGGTCCCACTAGTGCACACCATCTTCTTTCTACACTGGCCATACTTGATTAGCTCAGAAACCCAGACACTGCACACACAGAACATTGTGTTTACTTAGTATACCGGTTTCAACTATCCTAAATCACTTGAAGAAATCACAGACAACTTCATCAAATGTTTGTGCAGAGAAAATAGATACAAGCCAAAGTCTGCTTTACACAAATGTGTCAGTTCTATAATAGCTCCACCAATCGAGATCTATGGTCCACACAACATCTTCACAGTAAGCAATCTTGGCTCATACGAAGACACAACAACCTCCACAGCACGTACATCATTCCAGAACTCACAAAATCCAGAAGATTATGACCCATCACTATTATAGGATTCTCAGAACCCAGACTATGACTCATCACCCAACAAGCGACATAGACACTTGTACTATCATGGATATAGCTCAGTGGACTCTGACTCATCAGATTGGTTCAATCTCAACTTATCTCCTAATCAGAACAGTAATTGACATCCTATCCTCCTGCTGGCATGTACTTAGTCAAAAGTAATTTTTATAAAAGTTGTTTTGTAAAAAAGTAGTTCTCATCTTGTAATTATGATATTTTAGGTGTCTCTGCTTAGGTGTCTAGATAAGATTCTTATCTTATATTGTAATAAAGTAGCTTTAGACAAGATTGTGACATAGGTAAAGAAATCTTATCTTATCCTTAACGTTAGATAAAAAGTCGACATGTGCAAAGGAGGTTAAGCTTATCTCTCATAATAGTTTGTAAGCTTCAGCTATAAATAGAGAAGTTCTCCCTCATCAGAGGTGTGAACAAACCTTGTAAACATTTCTCCTAAGCAATATACTTCCTCTATGAGTTTCTAAATAGTTCTCTTTTCTCTCTGAAATTCTAAATTTCTTCCTTTATATCATAATAAGTTCTCCTAAATAGTATGCTCTGTGCTTGTCTTCAATAAAAGACTTCGCACATCAGAAACTTTAAACCTAAAGATCCTTTTTACAATCTTCATAACTATGAATAAATAAATATCTGTAACATTAAAAGCCAAATGTCATAGACACAGTGACTACACAGTGAAACAAGTTCTTAGAATTTATGATTTTTAAAGCTCTCAGACAGTGACGGTGGTTTAGCGGTTGATTTTTAAGTAAAATTACGGCAGTTTTATAAAATTAGCAGAATAGCGGTTTCACCTTTCTCTCCTAAAACGTGAAGTTCTAAAAAGACAAAAAAGCCCTTTCAGGCTGATTAGGTTCTCTTCTCCTTCCGGTCAACGTCATCGTTTATAGTTTTCCAGACTTTTCTCCGTTGATTTGTTTTTTTGTTTTTTTGTTTTTTTTTTTTGTTTTTTTTGTTTTTTTTGTTTTTTTTCCCTTTTTTGTATTGTTCTTTTCGGCTTGTTTACGGTTAGGAGGAAAATTGATTCAAAGATGCTTAATTCTAACGTGGAGGGGGTATAACTGGAAATAAAAAGTTTCATTAATTTACAGCTTCGGCCATTCCAGTAAATTTTAAAAACGTTGGAGAGCAATTTCACCAATGTTTTTGTTAGCATAATGCAATCTTTGTTTTGCCTGGTGACAATCCCTTTGACATGTTCAATGTTACATGTTACCATGCAAGAATGTTCATTAATTAATTTTTGTGTACTTAGTAAACTATCGGGCATTTGACATGATAGCGGATAGCCTTTGAGGTGTATTAGGTTTCTAAATCGAATCATTTAATTTTAGTTATAAATTTTCAGCTTTATTATGAGAGCAAAGGGGAAAAAAAAAAAAGAATCCAAAGGTTTATTGACAAAAAATTTAGAAATGGTAATTTCTTGTTCATTAATGATTCTGAAGTGTCTCATATTGTCTAGGATTGAAAAGCACTTGAAAATTGGAATTTATAAAGAAAAACACAGACAATTATGCATATAGGTTTTGAAGAAAAACCATTCAATAGTACGCCAAATGTGGAATACCAAACACTACATTTTACTCGTCGAAATGCGGAATGCCAAACACTACATTTGATTTGCCAAAGTGGGCACCTAGTATGATTTTATTACACTTGTAAAATAAAATTAAAGACAAGCCGACTCACGCCACTAAAAAGACTGAAAAATGTACATTCTCAATGAAGCTAAAACCAATGGTGGGGCTAAGAAGTTTATTTTTATTTTTATTTTTATTTTTTATTTTCAGAGGAGGCGTAAACTAAAGAAAAATTTTGAACTAATAGTATAGGGCAACAATTTTTTTTTAAACCTTTATTTAACTATTTGAATGAAAACTTCTTGTAGAGTTGAATTTTTAATATTTAAAATTTAGATTCTAAAGATTGTGAATTTATACGGTACTGTAGTTGACTTTTTGTTTACTTGAAATTTTAAATTTACACAACAATATATTTAAAATTCAATAGTTTAGGGCATAATTGAAAATTTTTAACAGAATATTATGCAGAGATGACAATTGAAAATTTTGAGGAGGGCGCAAACAAAAGAAAAAATATTACACACTTTAGAAATGGGCCTAAATTTTTAGAGGAGCCTTTGGGCCCGGGGAGTTAAGCCAGCACTGCCCTTGTTGGAACCATGACATGCGGCGCACCACTATGTCGAAGTTGACGACATAGGTTTAGTTTAATATTGCTTTTCTTTCCTAAGATTAAGTAGAAATTAAGTAGGAGGTGATTTTAATATTTAGTAAATTTGTTCATAAGTACTTTTTAAAAATTTACAATTAAAATTAAAAGCAGTTTAAAGATAATTTTAACTTTTAAATTGTGTGAGAATTAGTATAGTACAATTAATAAAACTTTCATAACACCCATAATATCCCTAATAAAATTTAAAATTTATAATTTTCTCAATTTAAAATTCAAACTCGTAATATAATATAATATAATATTAATATTATAATAAATAATATCTTAATTATATTAATAACTCTAATATTATTATTTTATCATATAATAATATAATATTATAATTATAATATGATGATGTAATTATTATTTTATAATATATTATATATTATATTGTATTGATATAATTATATTTATTATATTAATAATATTTTAATAATATTATTATATTATATTATATTGATATAATTATATTTATTATATTAAACAAAACTTTAGATTCTTCCTGGTGGAACTCCGAGTTTTATTTGTAAAAGAGTAATTTCAATAAATACTTTTTAAAAATTCATAGATTAAGATTTTTATTTTTTATTTTTAATTTATAATTTTTTTAGTTGAATAATTATATTAACAAAAAAGTACTTATTAAGAGTAAAACAGAGAAATCTAGACTCATATATTTTTAAAAGTAAATTATCTATTTTTATTTTTATTTTTTTGTAAAGGCCGGGAATTTGAGAGCCAACAAAGTGCCACTGTTGGATTCCGGCCCTAAGAAATTAAGGGCACACACAAAAAGACCATAGCACAATGCGAGAGAGATATCTATTCTGCTTTAAAATTAGGGAAATAGTAGAAAATAGGCCAATATGAAAAACTTAAGAAAGAAAATAGGCCAATTTTTAGTTATAGAAATTAATAGGCCATAACTTGTCAAGTTATGGTTCATAACCAGATAAGTTATGGACAAACTTGTCAAGTTATGGTTCATAACCGGACAAGTTATGGACAATTATGAATAATAACTTGTCAAGTTATGGTTCATAACCAGACAAGTTATGGACGAAAATAATAATTTGGCCTATTTATTAACTTATGTAAACTATTGGCCTATTAATTTTAATTCATCTTAAATTTTGACCTATTTTCCTCTTTCTCCCTTAAAATTACAGGGATGAATTGCTTAAAATAAAACTACAAGCCTTTTTCTTAAAAAAAAAAAAAAATAAAACTGCAGACTCTTTAAAATAGATGCCTTTTAAAAACAAAAATAAAATTGCTTTCCTCAAAATAAATAAATAAATGAAATAAAGCATTAGATTAATGTGAATACCCTAGTTTGGCCAATTATAATTAATTTTTTATAATATTTTTTTAAGGGTATTTTTATTTTCAGAACGTACCATTGTCCAGTAAATTCTATCAATGTAAAGTTATACTTACTAATTTACACACACACACACACACACACACACACGCACGTAACAATTCTAAATTCAAAGGATTATGACGACACAGTTTCCTTATCAACAAATACAACTGGCAAAACAAGGCTTTTGAGATGTGTTCTAGTTGGGTTTTTTTTTTTTTTTTTTTTTTTTTTTTTTTTTTAATACTTGAAACATATGCTTAATTATTATTTTTTATTTTTTATTTTTCCTATTAGGGTTTTCATGTTGACGAGTCGGGTTATGGAGTCCAGACATTTGCTGGTCTTGTTGGCTCTTCTGACACAATTGTAACGGGAGTTTAAAACGCAGCAGCATTTGCAGTGGAAGATTAAAGCAAAACTCAGGTCTGAATTAAGTTTAGTTGTTGTCAATTAACAAAGCTTGCTTCTAATTCGCTGTTAAATAAAGAAAATTTATTTTATCTATTTTCCAATGATTTTTAGTCGTAACACACACACACACACACACACATATATATATATATATATATATGCACACATGTTAATTAATTCGATTTTGTCTGATCAGTTTGCGGATGTCAAGCTCTAGTACCACACACACACACACACACACATATATATATATATATATATATATATATATATATACATGTTAATTAATTCGATTTTGTCTGATCTGTTTGCGGATGTCAAGCTCTAGTACGAATTATGGATCCCGATTAATTTAGGCCCCATTCATTTCATCGATTTGAGTTTAGAATTTAAATTTTATTACAGTAAAAAGCTCTAAAAAATAATTACATCTAACTTTTTTATTACAGTAAAAAACTCTCACATAAAATCACATTTCAACTCAAATTAAAAACTCGAATCAGTGAACTGAACATACCGTTAAAATGTTTGTGAATTGAGAATTGCTCTCAGTGGCAGAGATAGCATTTTACATTATTAGGGGCTTATATTAATATATATATATATATATATTTTTTACAATAACACAAGAAGTATAAAAATTTGAATGACAATATTTTTCAATAAATGATAATAAAGATTAAAAAGTGTACGATTCAGTGGAAACATATATGAAAGTATTAAATTTTAATAGGGGTAAAATAAAAATATCATAGGATTTTTAATGATGAAAATGTAGCATTAAACGCTGCTCTCACAGAATAAAGAATAACTCCGCCCCTGATAGCTCTTAGGTTTTCTGGAATGTTTGTTCGAATAGCGGATTTGTTTTAGGTTTTCGCCAATCCTCTTTTGATTGGGTTACAAACAATTTCATGGTTTATGAAAAGAACTTTGAAGAAGTCTATATTAGTACTATACAGGGAGTTGATAAAGGCCGTTTATTGTGGTGCTTTTTCTCTGGGGTTTGTTTTGAGTTTCGAATAGAGTACTTCTGATGCGGAACAAAGTCAATGATAATATTTTTACTATTGATCGGAGAGTGGAGACACAATTACAATTATAGAGTGCGTTTGTAACTCTTTCTAAAATAATTTTATTTTTTATATAAAAATAAAAATTAAAACGTTTTTAATCTAAGACATAAATCATATTTGAAAATGCATTTAGTAGTTTTATTAAGAAATTATTTTCAGTATAAAAAAACTTATTAATCTCTCTCTCTCTGCTCCAGAGTAGAGAAAATGTAAATAAAAAATGAAAAATGACTAAAAGTCGTTTTTCATTTCTCTTCAATTTTACATTAAACTAAAAAATCGTTTTCATTTCTATTTTTTATCTTTAATTATGCCAAATATCGTTTTGAAATCGTTTTCATTTTTTCTTTTTCAAAAAACATAAAAACAAAAAACAAGAACAATTCTAACGTCCAACAAAAACAAAAACAAGAACACTAAACGCAGTTTTTTTTTTTTTTTTTAAATGAGGGTATGACTAAAATTTTAGAAAGTTTAAGTCTATAAAATTAAATATATTTTATATTGAGTTGGGGCATGTATCGCATTTATCTTCACATGGCTTTGCCGCTGGGTTTGTTTGAGTTCTAAATAGAGTATTTCTGATGCATAACAACGTCCAACCTCCAAATCTATTTTAGATGGAACAAATTAATAAATTCGGATTGATTCTTACCTTATTTGATTTTGAGAGAGTTTCTTGATTGTTTATTTAGATTCCTATTTTCCTTTTATAATTAGCCTATAAAATATGAGCTATTATGATCGGATAGTGAAAAAAAAAAAAAGATCTTTTGTGGTATGCTAACACATCAATATATCAAGTTTTCTGTCTGTTGTTCTGTATAAAATTACTTAAAAGTTAAAAAGTAAATCAATTTAATAGTTAAAAAAATATAATTAATCAATACGCTGCGCGTACTAAAAAATCTCTCTAAAAAGAATTCTCATACTTTATCTGCCGTTCATATTCTTCTTCCTCTTCTCTCCTTGACTCAATTCTTTCTAAATGTCTTATTCCTCTTCTATTTCTATCTCTTTTCCTCAGCTTCGTCCTCTTCCTTTTCTCTATTCCCGTTCCACTATCCTATTACTTGTTTTACACACAAAAAAAAAAAAAAAAAAAAAAAAAAAAAACTGTGGCTTAGGCCCTATTTTTTGGAATAATTTTGTATCCTGAGCTTGGAGTATATCAAAGGCCAAAGATTTTCTGCAGTGAGATAAGAACCTGAATTTTCATATAAAAGGATTATATTAGATGGTTTTTTTTTTTATGGAACTAAAATATTCATATGTTTTTTAAAGTTTGAAATCTGGTTCTTACGGCTATATGTCAAAGTTTTTTTTTTTTTTTTTTTTTTTTTTTTTATTCATAGTTTGAAACCTGAATTTTTGTAAAGATTCAAAACTATCTTATGATTTTTAATTGACTCTAGACCTAGATGAATTCAGCATGGGCACTCGAGAGGGTGGGTGTGTAAATGTATAAAGTTTCTCAAAGGACTAAAAATAAGATATTTTTGGGATTTTCAAATATTTGGATAGAAAATGGTAGATTGAACGGAAGTGATGTATGCCGTGTTTGAAATTGATTCTATTTTTATTTTTTTACATTTTTTGAGAACGAAAAATTAAAACATTTTTAAAACAGCGTTTGGCGCAATAAAGACAAAAAAACGGAAATGAAAACGATTTTTTGGTTTAGTATAAAATAAGAGAGAAATGTTTAGTCATTTTTCATTTTTTATTTTCATTTTCTCCTCTCTCTCGTAGAGAGAGAGAGATATTAATGAGTTTTTTTATGCTGAAAATAATCTCTTGATAAAACTACTAAATGTATTTTTAAAAATAATTTATGTCTGAGATTAAAAACGTTTTCATTTTTATTTTCATACAAAAAATAAAATTATTTTATAATGAGTTTCAAAAGCGTCCATATTTTTTTTTAGGTGAAAAATACAAGGAAAAATACAAAAATTATAGTAAATAGTATTTTTTATGAAACTAAAGCAAGTGAATAACACGTTTTAAAAATATTTAGAATCATGATTCAGAATTATTCTCATTTTACGTGTATTTTTTGTGAGAGAAAATAATATAGAGAATCATAAATCATGATTCAGAATCAAAGACGAATATAAGAAACAAACGTCTCCTTGATAATTTATTTCTGATTCAAGTCACATTAGGACAGATACAGAACATAAATGAATATGTAGAATATTGGTGCCCTTTTGCTTGGCTTCGTCCATGCATGGAAGCATTGCAATGTAGTGGGGAAGCATATGAGAAAAACACAAGAAAAAAAGGCTACGACCTTCTAAAAATATTTTTATTGATTCACTTAGAGTACCGGACAACTCGTTGATTTTAAAGAATATCGAGAATTGCACTCCAAATATTGAAAGTATAAAATCTGATGATGAGTTTTACTAATGAAGTACTCTAAACATATACTTCACCGTAAAGTGTCCCATTTAATAGGAGCGAAATTTAAAACAAGTCCGATTTAAAAGCAACTCTAATTTCCAATTTACAAACAAATAAGGTTCCTAAAACAAAATTTATTCTTTAAATTCATAATAATTTTTAGATATTTGACAAAAAAGTAACCCTAATAAAAAACTGAAAATTATAAAGATTATGCCACTGTTTCACATTGCAGCATCAATATTGCGACAAAAAGATTGTTCTATTAACTCAAAAATTAATTAGCAACTGCAGCCCAACCGTAGAGGAAGGATCGATGTAAATAAAAGAATCCAGTCGACTATGCATCATTAGAAACAGATTAATGTTTAAGGGCTATAAATTCGTTGGGAGAACAGTCAATAGACCAATTCACACTCCTTTAAACCAATTTATACACGAATATTATCGTGATTAATGCTTAGTTTTAATAGGAGATTAGCTAGGTTTTGTTTAGTAAGTAGGAAGGAAAATATAAAGGAAGTAATCTTGGTAAATAAAATAAAGTGAAATGGAAGATCTCGTCTTTGAAAGGATTATATAATTGGAGTCTTTTGGCAGATTTTTGATCTCCGCTCCAATTGATTCTTGCCTAATATATTAGAAGTTACAAGTACGTTTCAAATAAAGGGATTTAAGCACAAACCGTCTTTTTAGGGATATGTTTTGTTGCATTCTTCAAAGAGTCCCACATAGACTTAAAAATAGAAAGAATGAGGCATTGCTCCACAAATATAAACGAGGGTCTTCCCTCCTTCAAACCATCCCAATATAAGACCCAAATGTATGTACAACTTAATTTTTTTTTTTTTTAAAGTCATAACTTTTTTCCACTTGACTTTATGAATATCTTTTCCACACGAGTTCTTGTTTTTTGGCTTGTAAGATGGTTCTTAAAAAAAAATCGTTTTTCAATCGTTTTTTAAAGAAAATTTATAATTATACCTACACTACTAAGCCGAGAGAGAAGTGAGATTAGAAAGTCGAGAGAGAAGTGAGATTAGAAAGTGATTGAGGATCTAGGTCACCAAGGGTCTGTTCTTTTAGAGTGTGACTTGAGTGTAGTTTTTTAGTTGAATTTTAGTTATAACTTGAGTTGAAGTTGTAACTTGAATAAAGTTGAGTAAAGTTGAATAAAATTAGAACTTAAAAAAACGTAAATTTAAATAAAATTGTAACTTGAGTTTTAATTTTTTCTGAGTTTTGTTGCAAAAGAACAACCCGCAAGGTTTGCGAAGTTATGGTATATGCAAAACTCATAGGGGGAAGATTGGAGATCAGCGGTTTGCAAGAATTGGATTGGTAGGACAACAACTCACCTTGCCGTCTTGAAACAAACATATGTTTAGGTGCCAAGTCATAAGTAACTTTAGAGGCTTGGGGTTGTTCTTTTACATTTTTGAGTTAGGATGATTTGAGTGATGATTTTGAGTTGAGTTTGAGTTATAACTTGAGTTGTAGTTGTAACTTGAGTTTGTGTTTGGATGTACACATTTGAGTTATGATTTGAGTTGAGAATCATTTTGAGTTTGTGTTTAGGTAGGTTAAAACTTAAATTTGTATTTAGATAGTATTTTAATAAAAACTCAATGGAGATGAGAAATTTTAATAGGGTATATGGGTGTGGTTTTATTCGTCTTTTCGCTGTGAATGTATAGAAAAAAAAATCATCTTAATCAAAATTAAAACAGAAAAGTTATGACATTTTTAAGAATAGAAAAAAATATTTTTTATTAACTTGAGTTCGAGTTTATGAACTCGAGTTGAAGGGAAAACTTGAAGTCGAGTTTAGCCCCAAATTCGAGTTCAAACTCGAGTTAAAACTCAAATTTTACAAAAGAACATGAACTTGCATAAAGTTATAACTCGAGTTCAAACTTTTTCTGAGTTTCGTTGCAAAAGAACGACCTCAAGGGGCTATTCTTTTGCAACGAAACTCAGAAAAAGTTTGAATCATTTGCATCTAAACTCAAAAAAAGTTTAAATTCAAGTTATCACTTTATTCAAGTTCATGTTCTTTTGTAAAATTTTGAGTTTTAACTTGAGTTTGATGCTAAAATATGAGTTTAAGAGCTCGTTCATTTCGCTTATTCGAGTTTAGAATTCGAGTTTTGTTACAGTAAAAAGCTCTCAGTTTAGATGTGATTGTTTGTGAGAGCTTTTTACTGTAGCAAAACTCGAATTAAAAACTCGAATCAGCGAAGTGAACGGGCCCTAAGTTCCCCCTTCAACTCAAATTCCTAAACCTAAACTCAAGTTAATAAACTGTATTTTTTCTATTCTTAAAAATGCTATAAGTTTTTCGTTTTAATTCCGATTGAGATGATTTTTTCTATGCGTTCACAATGAAGAGACAAATAAAATTCCACTCATATACCCTATTACAACTTTCCATCGCTATTGAGTTTTTATTAAAATACTATCTAAATACAAATTTAAGTTTTGATCTATCTAAACACAAACTCAAATAGATTCTTAATTCAAACCATAACTCAAAATGTGTGCATCCAAACACAAATTCAAATTAGAGTCTCAACTCAAACCATACTCAAATACACCTCAACTCAAATTAATATCTGAACTCAAATTATCTTAACTTAAAAAATACAAATGAATAAGTCCTAGGTATTTTACACATGGTCTGATATAAGCACTAAGCACTTTTAAGCACCATGTGCTTTTGTATTAACGATATACTCAATTCTAGTTGTCATTGTGACAGATGCTGCATTTTGTACCTATTTTTTTACCAACTTTACTAACACATGAGATGCAAAATAATTGCTTTATATGTTTTTGTTATTTGGATTATTATGTTTGTTTGGAATATTCCTCTTCTGGTCCTTCAATGTGCTAAAAATACCTCCTTTTGCATAGAATTATTGGCGGAAATCTTAAGTGGGTTCCCTCTTCTCTAGTTTGTACCTTTATTCATATTCTCTTTTCATAAAAAGAGAATTATGCTTGACTAGAACATGCTTTTCCCCAAGGTTTGCAAGCTGTGATGCGAATAATAACAACGTTTTTCGGTCACTACAACTTACAAATAATTTTATTTTTACCAAAATATTAAACAATATTAGAGAAATAATAATCTATAATCTATATCTATAACTTACATAGAAGTGGGAATACTTTTTGCACTTCAACCATGGATTGAACTAATCCAGTGGTTCAAATTTACTCTCTTTTCACTTAACATGCGTTTGATTAGTGGATTCGTGCAAAGTTTTCTCTCAAGGATTACAAAATTGATACACAAAATACTTTTCTAAACTTCACTCCCTTCAACATCTCTTACCCATATCGTTCTTACCGGCATTTTTAGGATATATGAGAGAAACCACTGTAATAAAAAAGTAAAATTTAAATTCTTATGAGAGAAAAACTGTAACAATAGAACTTAAGTTGTGAAAAGAACAATGCCTTAATTTCTCTAAAATGCCTATCGTTTTTCCTTACAAAGCAAGGCCTGGTAGGAGGTTATTTTCACTGACAGTGCTTATATGTTGGCAGTCATAATTGGATATGAGTTAGTAGACAATAAGAGGATTACAAGAAGCATGTTAGAATAGACATTATCATGACTAGTTATGTTGTTGATGCGTTATTCACTCGTGTGGTAAAGGATGTAAGTTTGACACTTTTAGTTGTTGTTACTGCTTCCTCTTGATTGTTAATATTGAATTCCACTTGACCATCGGATTGAATTTAGGGATATGTTTTTTTGCATTCTTCAAGATGTGTGTGGTTATTCTTCGAAGAGTCCCACATAAACGAAATAGAAAGAATGAGGCGTTGTTCCACAAATATAAACGAGAGTCTTCCCTCCTTCAAACCATCCCAATATAAGACCCATATTTATGTACAACTTTAAATTTTTTTTTTAAAGTCATAACTTTTTTCCACTTGACTTGTGAATATCTTTTCCACACGAGTTCTTGTTTTTTGGCTTGTAAGATGGTTCTTTAAAAAAATTGTTTTTCAATCGTTTTTTATAGAAAATTTATAATTATACCTACACTACTAAGCCGAGAGGGAAATGAGATTAGAAAGCCGAGAGAGAAGTGAGATTAGAAAGTGATTGAAGATCTAGGTCACCAAGGTTTGCTAAGTTATAGTATATGCAAAACTCAGGGGAGGAAAGATTTTGGAGATCGGCGGTTTGCAAGAATTGGATTGGTAGGACAACAACTCACCTTGCCGTGTTTTTACATCTTGAAACAAACATATGTTTAGGTGTCAAGTCATCATAAGAAGCTTTAGAGGCTTGGGGGTTGTTCTTTTGCATTTTTGAGTTAGGAGGGCTTGAGTGATGATTTTAAGTTGAGTTTGAGTTATAACTTGAGTTTAAATTGTAACTTGAGTTTGTGTTTGGATGTGCAAATTTGAGTTATGATTGAATTGTGAATCTTTTTTAGTTTTTGTTTGGGTGTGTTAAAACTTAAATTTGTATTTAGATAGTATTTTAATAAAAAACTCAATGGGGATGAAAAATTTTAATATAGTATATAGGTGGGGTTTTATTCGTCTTTTCGTTGTGAATGTATAAAAAAATCATCTCAATCAGAATTAAAACGAAAAAACTATGACATTTTTAAGAATAAAAAAAATACTATTCATTAACTTGAGTTTAAGTTTATGAACTCGAGTTGAAAGGGAAACTTGAACTCAAGTTTAGCCCCAAATTTGACTTCAAACTCAAATTTTACAAAAGAACATGAACTTAAATAAAGTTATAACTCGAGTTCAGACTTTATCTGAGTTTCGTTGCAAAAGAACAACCCTTTGGAGTTGTTCTTTTGCAACGAAACTCAGAAAATATTTGAATCATTTGCATCTAAACTCAAAAAAAGTTACAATTCAAGTTATCACTTTATTTAAGTTCATGTTCTTTTGTAAAATTTGAGTTTTAACTTGAGTTTGATGATAAAATGTGAGTTTAAGTTCCCCCTTCAACTAAAAATCATAAACCTAAACTCAAGTTAATAAATTGTATTTTTTCTATCCTTAAAAATGCCATAACTTTTTCGTTTTAATTCCGATTGAGATGATTTTTTTTCTATCCATTCACAACGAAGAGACGAATAAAACCCCACTCATATACCCTATTAAAACTTTCCATCGCCTTTGAGTTTTTATTAAAATACTATCCAAATACAAATTTAAGTTTTGATCTATCTAAACACAAACTCAAATAGATTCTTAATTCTAACCATAACTCAAAATGTGTGTATCTAAACACAAATTCAAATTAAAATCTCAACTCAAACCATATTCAAATACACCTCAACTCAAATCAAATCTGAACTCAAATTATTTTAATTCAAAAAATTCAAATGAACAAGCCCTAGGTATTTTACACGTGGTCTGATATAAGCACTTGGCACTTTTAAGCACCATGTGCGATATACTCAATCCTAGTTGTCATTGTGACAGATGCTGCATTTTGTACCTAATTTTTACCAACTTTACTGACATATGAGATGCAAAATAACTGCCCTATATGTTTTTGTTATTTGGATTATTATGTTTTGTTTGGAATATCCCTCTTTTGGTCCTTCATGAATGTGCTAAAAATACCTCCTTTTGCATAGAATTGGCGGAAATCTTAAGTGGGTTCCCATGACCTTCTCTAGTTTGTACTTTCTTTTCATAAAAAGAGAGCTATGCTTGACTAGAACGTGCTTTTCCCCAAGGTTTGCAAGTTGTGATGCGAATAATAACAACGTTTTTCGGTCACTACAACATACTAAGTAATTTTATTTTTACCAAAATATTAAACCATCAGCCAAAAAAAAAAAAAAAAATCAAAATATTAAATGACGTTAGAGAAATAATAATCTATAATCTATATCTATAACTTACATAGAAGTGCGAATAGTTTTTGTACTTCAACCATGGATTGAATTGATGCAGTGTTCAAATTTACGTGTATTAGAACCATGTTAATAGAACCATTTTTTATTTTCGTGTATTTTTTATGAGAAAAAATACTTTAGCGAACCACAAAT
This sequence comes from Morus alba, assembly GCA_012066045.3. NCBI lineage: Eukaryota > Viridiplantae > Streptophyta > Magnoliopsida > Rosales > Moraceae > Morus > Morus alba. The sequence goes on from CP050224.2 coordinate 6,011,696, forward strand.
TATGATTTGAATTAGAAAACGAATTCATCTACCAAACATCTATGATCTAATGATTCTTGTTTAGTCCATATGGCTTAATCATCCTCTCACAACTATATAGAAGTTGGAATAGTTTTGTACTTCAACCATGGATTGAACTAATCCAGCGGTTCAAATTTTCTCTCCTTTCACTTAATTTATATCTAATGGTTCTTGTTTAGTCCATACATGGCTTAATCATCCTCTCACAACTCACACATCAAGGCGAATATCTCTCTTTTTCATTGGATATATATCTCGTTTTTATGGGGTTGGTTTGAGTTTTGAACGGAGTTTCATGGTTTATGAAAACAACTCGGGTCTGGAATAATGTCGCGTTTTATATCCTAAGCTTCAGGTATAAATGCCCTTGGTAAACAGTCACACAAACCACCTGTTAAAAACCGTTCATAATTTAACGGATGTGAGCGGAAAGACCACCAATGCAATATATTTGTAAATTTTAGAGGCTAATGGTTAAAGAATTTCGACATTGTTTATTTCACTAATTTAAATTTAAAATTTAAATTTTACTATAGTAAAAAATTCTTATAAACAGTCACATCTATTTTTTTTCTACACTAAAAAATTCTCACATAAAATCACATCTCAAGTTAAATTAAAAATTCAAATCAATGACTAAATGGGTACTTAAATTCAAAGACTAATTTACTAAACGCGAAAAGGTTTAGGTCTCATGCAAAAAAGGTCAAAAGATAAAATATAATATAATTAGATTAAATTAAATTAAATAAAGGAAACAAATTGGTGGAGACCTTGACACAAAAACTTGGAAGCACAAAATTTTCTTTCGAAGGATTAGAAAATTGATACGCAAAAAACTTTTCTAAACTTCAATCCCTTCAACATCTCTTACCCATATCTTTTTTACTGGCATTTTTAGGGTATATTTTACAACTCAAGTTAAGAACTTGAATTGTGTATGTGAGAAAAAATGTTGTAGTAAAAAAGTAAAATTTAAATTTTTGTGAAAGAAAATCTTTAGTAATAGAACTTGAGTTGTGAAAAGAACAATGCTTTTGGTATGCAGTAATCTTAACGATGGGAATGAGAATCTATAATATTACTATGTTTGGTACAAGAATTATAATTTTTAGATTCCTAGAAAAGTGATTATCATGAGATTCACTTTCCTTTATTTTAAGGTAATTTAAATACCATCCAACATGGTGTTATTAAAATTTCCAAGAATCTCAAAATCATGGGAATCTTACCTACACACTCAATAATAATAATAATAATAATAATAATAATAATAATAATAATAATAATAATAATAATAATAGTAATAGTACTAATAATAATAGTAATAATAGTACTATTAATAATAGCACTAATAATAATAATAATAATAATAATAATAATAATAATAATAATAATAATAATAATAATAATAATAATAATAATAATAATAATAATAATAATAATTCAGCTTTTATGTTCTCATATATAGAACTTTTGTAAGAATTTTTGCGTATAGAGGATTTAAGTTTACATTTTGAGATCTCTATAATTTGATAATTTTATGGACTACTTGTTGTGTTGTATTTTATACTTTTTCAAATATTAGTGCTAATTGTAATTCATTTAAAAACATATATATATTTTTTAATTCATAACATTCTCATGCACAACCAAACACAGTAATGGAATATTCTTAGGAATTTGAGAAAGATTCCTGTATGGAGCTAAACACAATAATGTATTATTCGTAGGAATCATATTACCCTCAATTATTTTTTTGAGAATATAATTTCTACTAATTCCTGCATACTAAACGTCCACAAAATGCCTATCTTTTTTACCGGCATTTTTAGGGTATGTTTTACAACTCAAGTTAATAACTTGAGTTATGTATGTGAGAAAAATTATTGTAGTGAAAAAGTAAAATTTAAATTTTTTATGAGAGCAAAACTATAATAATAGAACTTGAGCTGTGAAAAGAACAATGCCTTTAATTTCTCTAAAATGTCTATCTTTGAGTCCTCCTATTTACCCGCAAAGTCCCTCCTCTACGATCCCCCCTCACAAGCTACCCCATTTTTCATCCTCTCGTCCATTCGATCCAGTGGGGGATTGGGGTTTTTTTTTTTTTTATTTTTTTTATTTTAAGAAAACATTTTTGTGAATACTAGTGCCTTTCTGCTATTTGTTAATTCATATATATATATATTGTAAATAGACGCGTGAAAATGTCATTTCACGTTTGAAGTTTCCATTATGATGCTTATGTGCGCGTTTGATTATGATTCTTTTGTCATATTATGCATGTGAAATGTCAATGATGCAGCTGTTGGATTTAATAGTCCATCCATACGCGTATACTTTTATTGACTTTGAATCTAATCAAATAATTTTTTTTTCTTTTTTCTGTATTAAAAAGTTGATTCAACATTCAATCCTCATGTTTATCAAGTTCATTATAAAAGTGAAAAAAGAAAAGAAAAAAAAAAATAGTTTGTTGCGCGGCCAAGAAAATGTCAGATATCATAATGAAATCAGTTCACTTTTTTTTTTAATAGCCTATGGAATCATCCTTTGCTATAAATTAAGGTTCCAGTTTAACACGGCCTTCCCACTCTCAATATTGTCAAGAAAAAAAACCATTCTCATTTCAAGAAAAAAAAAAAGAAAAAAATGCAGTACTTTTCCTTCCCTTCATCGTTAGCCAAAATCACCATCTTTCTGATCTTTTCATTTGTATTCGCAAGTTCAGCTAACGACACTCATGAAGCCTTTCTTGAGTGCCTGACCACTCGTATACCCTCCAACTCCACCTTCACCCCGCAATCCATCATCTACACTCCAGATAATCCGTCGTATTCAACTATATTGGATTCAACGACTCAAAATCCTCGTTTTCTTTCTTCTTCGACAAGAAATCCATTTGCCATCATCACACCACTTCACGCCTCCCACATACAAGCCGCTCTTTATTGTTCCCAGAAACATGGCGAGCAGATGAGAATCCGAAGCGGCGGCCATGATTATGAAGGCCTTTCTTACCAGTCCAGTGTGCCGTTTTTCATACTTGACTTGAGAAACTTGAGTTCTATTAGTATTGACGCGAAGAGCAAGTCTGCGTGGGTTCAGGCCGGAGCGACGATTGGTGAACTTTATTATGGGATAGCTAAAACGAGCCTGAATCTTAGCTTTCCCGGCGGCGTTGCTCACACTATCGGCGTTGGGGGACAGTTAGGTGGAGGAGGCTATGGCTATTCGACGAGAAAATATGGGCTCGCGTCCGATAACGTCATCGACGCACAGTTAATCGATGCTCGAGGAAGAATTCTCGATCGAAAAACCATGGGGGAAGATTTGTTTTGGGCCATCCGCGGTGGTGGAGCGGGAAGCTTCGGAATCGTTCTTGCCTGGAAAATTCGCCTTGTTAACACACCATCGACAGTGACTATATTTGAAGCCGTGAGGAGTTGGGAAAACAATACAACAAAAAAGTTCATCCGTCGATATCAACGTCGCGCTTCCAAAACCGATAAGGATCTAACCATCTTCGTCGGATTCCGAACTACGAGTTCTACAGATGAAGAAGGGAATGAGAGAATTTCAATACTAACTATCGTCTCGGCCACATTCCACGGCAGCAAGGATAGGCTCCTTCAGTTAGTGCAAAAGGAGTTTCCCGACTTGGGTTTGGTTAGTGAAGAGTGCACCGAAATGTCATGGGTTCGATCCATTATCCATTTCAATTTATTCGGGGACGAAGTACCCTTGGAGGTTCTACTCAATAGAACGCTCAATTTCGAAATGAAGGCTTTCAAATTGAGATCTGATTATGTGCAAAAGCCTATTCCAGATGACGTGTTAGAAAATTTGTTGAGTAAATTGTATGATGAAGAGACAGGAGAAGGTTACATCGAATTTTTTCCTTATGGAGGAAAAATGAGTAAGATTTCAGAATCTGAAATCCCGTTCCCATACCGAGCCGGAAACCTCTACAACCTTCGATACATGGTGTCATGGAAGGATGATGGAAACATTACAAGAACCAACATGCATCTTAGTTGGATAAAAGATGCTTACGATTACATGACACCCTACGTGTCAAAAGATCCGAGGGGCGCATATCTGAACTTCAGAGACCTCGACATCGGAGTTAATGTCAATGAGAGCGACTACGATTACGTCGCGAAAGCAAGCGTTTGGGGTACTAAGTATTTTAGGAATAATTTTTACAGATTAGTTGATATAAAGACAATAGTTGATCCAACCAATTTCTTTAAATACGAGCAAAGTATCCCACCTCTTCCTCCTCTACATTCAGCAATGTGATTGGAGATGCTCGTTGCCTTGTTTTATATCTGTTGTCATCAGTTTTTGTATTTTCTCCCTTTTAAATAAGGTCGTTTAGTGACCAATATGTACGATGTTTTCAAATGCAAGTAAAAATCCTTTTCTATGCTTTGATTTCCTGACGATAATTGATTAAAAAAATGCTTCTAAGATGTGCAAGATCATAATTAACCACTTCTGCTATCCTTTTTTTTTTTTTTTTTTTTTTTCAACGGCATCTCTTTTCTTTATTCTAGTTTTAAGTGTTTGTTGCACCAACCATGTGGTCATTAAATTATATTAGGATGATATTATCAAAGTATACTATTCGGTTCTAAGTCTAACAAGTGGTAAAAAAAAAAAAAAAAAAAATTAAAAACAAAGAAAAAAAGACAAAACAAAACAAAACAAAAATTCTTATTATATATAATCAGGATTGTTTTTTTTTTTTTTTTTTTTTCTTCTTTTTTTTCTTCTTTCTTTCTTTTTTTTTTTTTTTTTTTTTTTTTTTCAAATTTTCTCTTTTTTTCTCTCTCTCTTATTTCTTTCTTTTTTGGTCTACTCTTCTTACATTCTTGTTTTTTTTTTTTTTTTTTTTTCCTATTATACATTTTTTTTTTTTACTTCTCTATAAATTAATTCTCATAAATATACTTCTCTTTAATTCCCCGTTTAAATGATTTCTTCTCGCATATGTCTTATTTAGACTTTTTTAAATCATGTTCTCCAGATAAAATATTTCGTAAGTGAAGTTTTTCTTAATTTTCATTCCTTTTTCCACTTTCTTTCTCTTTTTTGTCTCTTTTTTTTTTCATATTTATCCTTTTTACCTTATTATAAATTTTTCTTTTTCTTTTTTTTTTCTTTTAAATGAGATCTTAATAAATATATTTTTTATTTTTACCTGCATAATCTGCACGTGCATATATATATATATATATATATATATATATATATATCTTCAAGATACGCAAACTCCTTGTTTTCCCATAAAATTATTCAACTAGTTTAGTTCAAAATCATTAAAAGAATAGTATATTTTGATACTATAGATATATAGATATTGTACATACAATAAGCTGGAAGCAGTCAATTGACCTGCCATTTTTTAATCTTTTCTCTCTCTTAGCGCTTCTGTTTTATGCATAACTACTTTTCTTTCTTTGTGGTTACACATGTTGCTGACCGATCTATTCTTGCCTTAAGAAAATGTGTCATTACATTTTGCAATTTGCATAAATATCTTCTTTAGCAATATTCTTATTAGGGGCATGACTTGCATAAATATATGTACCGTATGGCCTTTTTGTATGCAATTCGTGACTATTAAGGTCTCATTCATTCTGCGAATTCAAGTTGAGATGTGATATTTTTTTATAATTTTTTACTATAACAGAAAAAGTTAAATTTGATATTTTCTGAGAATTTTTTACTGTAAAAATTTAAAATTAAAAAGTTAAATCAGTAAAATAAACGAGACTTACAATAAAAATAAAAGCGAAAAGTATCCAAAACTAACCTCCAGTCATCGTCTTTCTTTATACCGATGTGAATATATATGTTTATATATATGTGTGTGTGTATATATATATATACACACACATGTATATATAAGTGTAGTGATTTGAGTTCTTCTAGACCTTTTCTTTTTATAGATGGTGTAAAACTGATGGGAAGAGAGAGATAGGCTTAGGGACCCACACGTGATGGCTTTTATAAACGCTCTTCAATTCAATCCATTGACTTATGGGATTGTGGGCCGGTTTAAGAAGTTTCCCAAAATAAATTTGCAAATAGGAAATTAAAGTCCTCTTTATTTTATTAATTTGAGTTTAAAATTTAAATTTTATTATAGTAAAAAATTTTAAAAAATAGTCATATTTAATTTTTTTATTATAGTAAAAAATTCTCATATGAAATCATATCTCATCTCAAATTAAAAACTCAAATCAACGAACTAAATCGACTCTAAATCTTAATTAATGGAATCGAATGAGCCACATTCCACAAATTGAAAACAAAACAATCCTACATTTTTGGTATTAACAACGTATGGAGCATGGGCCATCGGATAAGATTATTAAATAGCATATTTTGATACTCTACAAATCTAGAGTATCAAAATATGCTATTTTATTTTTTAATGAGTTTCAATTAAATATGCTTTAATCTTATTCAATTTTCAACTAAATATGATATAGATTTATAGATATTATATATATATATATATACATATATATACAATAAGAGTCACGATAAGCTGGCAGCAGTCAATTGACCTGTAATTTCTATAACATTTTCTCTCTTTTAGCGCTTTTGTTTTATGCTCGGAGGTTTACTACTTTTCTTTCTTTATGGTTACACACGTTGCTGACCGATCTATTCTTGCTTAAGAAAATGTGTCATTACATTTTGCAATTTGCATAAATATTTTCTTTAGCAATATTTTTATTCGAGGCATGACTTTGGTACCGTATTACCTTTATTAATAAAATAATCTGGACAAATATCATTTAAAAATACATAAGTCAAAGTTTTTATTTTTTTCTTAATTTATGATTTTTTTAATCAAATAATTATATTAATTAAAAGATATTTATCAATAATAAATAATAAAAATTTAGACTCATAAACTTCTATCAATTCCCTATTTTTTCTTTTTAATATTAACCACGTATGGAAGATGGGCCATCAGATAAAATCTGGTGGTGTTAAATGAAGAGGCCCACATAGTTAAAAATAAAGAGAAAGAGAGAGATATGTTAAGATTTGAGATGAATTAAAATTAATAGGTCAATAGTTTACATAAGTTCATAAATAAGCTAAATTATTATTTTCGTCCGTAACTTGTCTGATTATGAACCATAACTTGACAAGTTATTGTCCATAATTTGTCTAGCTATGAACCATAACTTGACAAATTTATCCATAACTTATCTGATTATGAATCATACTTGACAAATTATGACCCATTAATTTCTATAACTAAAAATTAGCCTATATACTTTCTTAAACTTTTCATATTGACTTATTTTCTACTATTTCTCTTAAAAATATAACCTTCTTGAGACAATTTTTTTCCCTTTTCAATTAGGCGTAATAGATATTTCTTAATTCTTCCCCAGAAAAAAGTACCTACCTTTTATTTTGCTTAACTTTTTCTGCCTCTTTTGTTCCTTGAACGGCATCTTCCCCATTTGATCTACCATTTTTTTTTCCCTTGTACAAGAATGTATTTTTTTTTTCATACTAGTTAGTTAATGCGTTTCGCGGGGTAAAATTCTATTAAAAATTGACTTCATATATAGCAAAATTTTTGTTTATAATTTACTGTTAATTAAATATATGTATAATTTTTGATGTACCGCATTTAAAAAATTAGAATTTTTTAAAAATAAATGTATTAAAATGTGTGTTTCAATCATAACATATGTTTTTGTTAAATCTTATATTTTCATAAATAAAATTAAACATGCTAAAATAAATATTTTTATATGGACAAACAAATAGAAAACTAATAAGTAGGGATGTACAAAAAAACTGTAAAACCGAAACCGACCGAAGAACTAACCGCTCAAAACTGAAAACGACGGTGCCACGTGGAACCGAACACAGTCGGTTCAGTTAATCGACCGACTTCCTCAAAAGTCGGTTCAGTTAACCGACTGACTTCCACAAAAGTCGGTTCAGTTTCGGTTTTACATGTAAAGAGTTAGTTAAAAACCGAATCGACCGAGATGAGATTTTTTTTTAATGTTTTCATTTTGTTTTACTTATGACAATTTAAATGTTTTTTAAACTTGTGTTTGTGCAACTATCAATTTTGATGTTGTGTTTTGTATTCATTTATTGTGATTACATGTTTGCAACTTTGTATTGAGGGAAAGTTTTACAATTTTTCGTACTTGCGGGTAAAAAATACAATTAAAGATGATGGTAACCTGATGGTTAACTGAGGTCATCTTCAAGATTACCAAAACCGAACTGAAATCAAAATTCGGCTAACCGACCCAAAAACTGTTAGGTGCGGTTCGGTTTTGATTTTAACTTTTAGAAAACTGACATGGTCGGTTCGGCTACTGAACCGACCAAAACTGAAGAAAACCGAGCTGACGAACACCCCTTAGGGTGTATATTTCGAAAAGAAAACGGTGTTTACGTAAGTGTCAAATATGATGGGCTGCAGGCAATGGTACCCAAAAATGAAGAAAAAAAAAAAGGAAAAAGAAGCCAAGCAGCCCACAAGTTTGAAGAAGAAAGAAGAAAGAAGAAAGGAAAAGAAGAGAAATAAGGAAGAAACACACTAAGAGGGATAGTCATATGTTGCATCGACGAGTTCGAGAGAAGAATGAACGATGATGTGGCATTGAAATCTCAGTCATATGTCAGAACGAGATCTGATGATTCTCTCTAAACAGAAATTACTCCATGGGCTTAGATCGGTAAAATTACCATTTTGTGAGCATTGTGTTACAAGTAAGCAGCACAGGTTAAGGTTCAGCACAACAAAAGCTAAGAGCAAAGGCATCGTAGAATTGATCCACTCTAATGTTTGGCAAGCACCGATATCTTCCTTACTCCAGATGATTTTGGGTGTGTCCAATCAAAAGGAAACCGGATGTTTTTGAAGTCTTCAAAATTTTTAAAGTGCGGGTGGAACTTGGATCTGAAAAGAAGATCAAGTGTCTAAGGACTAACAATGGAGGAGAATATACAAGCGATGAGTTTGATGCATTATGTCAACAATAAGGCATCAAGAAACAATTCATGGCGGCATACACTCCTTAACAAAATGGAGTGGCTGTCACGCCCCCCAAACGGGGTGGGTGACGTGGAGCTCGATTAGGGATTAATAAAGCGGAATTCCCCAACCGGGCCCCACCTGACTGCATTAAAATAAATAAATAAACATAGTCCAGGAGCCTCTGACACACAGGGCTCCACCCCACAGGATATACAGTATCATACATACATGTTCATGTAAATAAACAATTACAACAGACATCATCCACAGTCTAGTAAATCCAAATATTTATTTAAGTTTACAGAATTTCCCAAATTCCTTACATTTGCTCAAGAGGATAACACAATCCTCGCTTGCTCGATCCGTAGCACAACTCAGCTACGATGCACCGCTCCTCGAATCTCTGGGAGGGGTTTAAACATTTGAAACATGAGCGAAAGGCCCAAGTGGGATATAATTTGAAATAATTTAAATAAGCGAACAAATAAATAAGTGCGATAATAAAATAAATAAGACATTACCCGAACAGAAGCGGCCGGAACCTCACATCCTTTTTCTCAAAGGAAATATATGAACTCATCAGACACAGGGCTTTGAGTAATTAGTACAAATTACTCACCTCACCAAGTGCCTCGCCTACCGGACTGGTTTGGGTTACGCCCCGAGGATGCACTCTCCGCATCCTATCTAGGCTTCTGACAATAGACTCTATTACCAGTTCACAAGATCTCTTATCTTAAGAAATCATCCGTTTAACATTATGAAATCGTTCATATGACCCCACGAACTACTCAAACCCCGCGGGCCCCATGGTGAACAAGCCATGAGGTTCCATGATCGACAAGCTATGGATTCCAAGGACGGGACAAGCCAAGGAATTCCATAAACTAACAAGCCATGGTTTTTAAAACATTTTTCTTTTCGCAAATCAATCCCTTTCTTTAAAACATTTTCAAGGCCAAAATCTTCTTTGAAAACAGGCTCACAAGGAAAAGGGATAGAAATCCTACCTCGCACAATCAAACACTGGGACTAGCGTTGCCCTTTTTCTCGGCTTCCGCTTCCTCAAGCCCCTTGATCACGAATCCACAGTGAATCGATACAAGATAGCACCTTAGGATCAATCCTCGGTCCTAAAGTAATCCAATCTCAATCATATTCCAAGATTTTCCAATTAGTGTGCCCTAATCAATTTTCATGTTCAAATTTCATTCCAAGGGTTTTAATTATCAAATCGGGATTAAGGATACTAATCCTTTCATCCCAAGTCCCCAAATGAAGCTAATTTGGGTTCTCCCAAGGGGTCAAAACGACAATTTCAGGCCAAACAGGGTCAAACCCGTGTACACCGGTCGTCCGGAGGCGAGGAGTGCATCACCACCGGTCGGCGGTGGTGTGCACTCGGTCGACCCGGTCCGTCGGCCGGTGGCCTCAGCGAAGTCCGGTCGACCCGATGCGGTCGACCGTGGACATTTCGATTCGCGAAAAAATCGCGAAATCGGTCCAAAATCCCGCAAATCCGGTCCCAATTCACAAAATCTCAAGGGACAACCACTAGATCCGGGTTCTAGGTCCTAAAACAAGTCCAAAGAACCCAAGATCTCCAATTTCTACTCTAGATTTACTCGGAATCCATCAAAATCCGGTTTGAACCAAAAATGAGTTTTAAATCCGAAAAACTTGAAATCCAAGAGAGGTTCTTTCAGTAATCTTACCTTGAATCCTTCTCTTGATGTTGAAAACTCTTTGAAATCACTCTTTGGCTCAAAACCCGTTCGATTTGGGACCAAAATGAGAGAGAGAAAGAGAGAGGGAGTGAGCGGGAGAGTGAAGGAGAGAGAGAGAGAGTGCGGGGAAGGAAGGAAAGGAAAGAAAGAAAAGAAGAAAAAGAAAAGAAAAGAAAAGGAAAAATAAAAAGAAAATAGCGTGTAAAATATATGATCCGTAAATGCGCCCATACACACTTCGGATTAAAATAAATTACTATAAATAATTTAAATACCTTGGAATCATTTAAACTCAATTAATTAAATCAGATTAGGCACACTAATAATCTTAATTACCTTAATTAATCTCAATTAATTCTTCAGGGTGTTACAACTCCACCCCCCTTAGGCAATTTCGTCCTCGAAATTAAAACTCACCTCAAAGTGCAAGCAGGATGCGGATAACGTTCCTGCATCGTCGTTTCAACTCCCATGTTGCTTCCTCAAGACCATGGTGGTGCCACAAACACTTTCACTAACGGAATCTCACGATGACGCAGACTCTTCATCTTTCCGTCAAGAATCGAACTGGTGCCTCCTCGTAAAAGGCCAGCGTCATCTCTTTTGTATCGGGCGTCAAACCCTTGACCTTTCTGCTTCCGGCTCGGTGACATTTCGAAGCATGGAGACATGAAACACGTCATGCCGTGAGATAGCTCGGCGGTAAAAAGCCAACCGATGCGCTACCACTCCGACTCGTTGCACGATCGGGAATGGTCCCACATACCTCGGTGCAAGCTTCCCTTTCACACCGAATCGAACAACTCCCTTACATTGGGGAAACCTTTAGCAACACAAAGTCGCCTTCTTGGAATTCCAAAGGCCTCGCCTCCTGTCGGATAACTTTTCGACGACTTTGAGTACATCAATAGGCGCTCTCGAATCCGACTATCTTCTCATTGTTCTCTTGAATGACATCCGGTCCGGTTGTAAGTCTATCCTCTGGTTCCAACCAACAAACGGTGACCTACAAGGGGCGACCATACAACGCCTCAAGCGGTGCCATACCGATACTGGCCTGATAGGCATTATTGTATGCAAACTTCACTAGTGCGGTATTTCTTCGATTCCATAAAATCGAACACAAGCGAAGCATATCCTCCAGAATCTGAATAACTCTTTCGGATTGTCCATCCGTCACGAGGATGAAATCTTTGTCTTGAAGTTTCTGTTCCCATGGCTTCGGAAACTTCTCAATACCTTGCATTGAAACGCGTGTCACGGTCGGGGCGTGATGAGCGGTGGCACCCGTGTAACCTTACGATGTGCTCGGTACAATTACGGCGAGAACCTTCCGAGAATAGGTCGCGCAGGCGGTATGAAGTGCGCGGACCGTCAACTGTCAACCACCACCCGGATGGCATCGTGCCTCAGCTCGGTTCTCGGCGGTCCATCGGAAAATCCATCGTAATGTGCTCCCATTTCCATTCGAGGGGACGGAAGAGGTTGCAACTCTCCGGGCGGCTTCTGGTGCTCGGCTTTAACTTGGAGGCAAGTCACGCATTCGAGGCGTACTCACGAACATCTCTCTTCATGCCTCTCCACAGTCTTGTCTCTTCAAGTCTGGTACATCTTGGTACTACCGGATGAATGGCGTACCTCGATTTGTGAGCTTCATGCAGAATCATCTTCTTTACCTCACCGCCTTAGGGCAATGAGGCGGTTCCGGAAATACAAGGCTCCATCCTCCCGGATTCTCCAATCCTCAAATTGTTCTCCATTCGGATCCGAATCCAAATTCCACGGAGGTGTGGGTCCTGCCATTGATTACGCTTGACTTGTTGCACAAGAGTTGGTGCGGAAATCGATTATACACCACAACCTGGTTATAATCCTCATGGTCTTGAAGATCATACTCACTTACCACTTGGGTCCTCTTCCAATCCTCCAAAGCTAATGACGCCAGAGTCACAGCGTTTTTCTGCGCTAAGGGCATCGGCCACCACATTAGCTTTTCCGGGATGATTGCAGAGTGAAGTCATAATCTTCCCGTACTCTACCCATCTCCTCATGCGAGGTTTAGATCTTCTACGAGTAAACAAGTACTTCAGACTCTTATGATCGGGAGAAGACACGAAATCTTGCTCCATAGAGATAACATCTCCATATCTTGAGCAAATATTCTTGCTAATTCCAAGTCATCGTGGGGGTAGTTCCGCTCGTGCGGTCTCGGTTAGCGAGATGCATAAGCTACTACGTGTCCGCCTTGCATCAAGACACAACCAAAGCCCAACCCAGGCGTGAGTACACCTCGTATGGCTCCTCGGTATTAAGGGATCGTCGAATCGGTGCACTTGTCAACCTTACCTTCAATTCCGAAAGGCATGTTCACATTGACATCCCACTCGAATCGACTTCTTTCTTGGTCAACGAGTCATCGGTGCGTGATATGAAGTCCTTCACAAAACGCCGGTAATACCCCCATGAACCGAGAAAGCTTGAATCTACGCCACATTCTTGACCTTTCCCAGCATATACAGTCTCGACCTTAGAAGGATCGACAGAAATTCCTTGTCCGAAAAATGACATGGCCAAGGAACTTTACCTCTATCGACCCGAAGTCACACTTCTCCTTCTTTAGATACAACTGGTGTTCTCGAAGGGTGCGAAGAACAATCCTAAGGTGCTGCGCATGTTCTTCCCAAGTCTTGAATACCAAGATGTCGTCAATGAAGGCGACCACGAACCGATCCAAATACGGCCGAAAAACACGGTTCATCAAATCCATGAATGCGGCGGGGCATTTGTCAACCCAAGCGGCATTACCCGAAACTTCAAGTGCCCATACCGAGTTAAAGCGATCTTGAAATATCCTCCTCCACGATTTTCAATTGGTGGTACCCGGACCTCAAAATCAATCTTAGAGTAGAAGCTGTGATCCACCCAAGCGATCGAACAATTCATCGATCCTCGGCGGTGGGTACTTGTTCTTTCTGATTACCCCTGTTCAATTGTCGGTAGTCAATGCACAACCGAAGAGATCCGTCGTGCTTCTTCACAAATAGCACCGGTGCACCCAGGGGAAGTACTATTACGGATATATCCCTTTTACGCGACTCTTCAAAATTTTGTGTTCTTAATTCCTTCATCTCTTGCGGAGCCATCCGGTATGGAGGAATGGAGATAGGTGCCGTTCGGAACCAAATCAATCAGAATTCAATTTCCGATCGGCGGTAAACCCGGTAGATCCTCGAAAATCGTCGCAAACTCATCCACCACAGGGATTTCCACACTATCTCCGATCCTCCATTCACCTTCCAAGGCAAGAAGGAGGAGAAACATGCCAGATTCTTCGTCCCCAACGCTGTACTTCAACGATCGTTCCCCAAGGACCGGGTTCATCTACGCACGATAAGCAATCCTTTGCTCCGGAATCCGTCACCAATGTCACTTTTCTACGGTAGCAATCAACAATTACCGTGCCTTGACGACCAATCCATTCCGAGCACCACATCAAAGCGGGGTCATCGGAAGGATAATCAAATGCTGCTCTCAATCGCTCACCACCAATCGTGATTTCCTGCGACTTACACACACTCATCACCTCCACACATCCCGTTGGGGAGTTCAAAGTCATCGGGACTTCTAAGTTCTCGATTTGGTTCAAAGTCCGAACAAAGCGAACTTGATATGAGCAGTGTGTGGCTTTGTATCAAACAACACGTGAGCAAAAGAATGAGAGATTAGGATCATACCTCAACCACCGCGTGACATCGGGACCTCCGGGCGCCTCCCCGGGGTATATGCTTTGTCCCTGTACTCTCCCTTCCCTCTGTCACCAACATTAGGCGGCGAGCGGAGGCCACCTCTTGTTATGGCGGAGGTGGTGTACGGCCTCGGCGCTTGAGGCGGGAACCAGGAATCTTGAAGGCGGTGATAGGGTCGGCACAGGGAGGGTATGGCATCGTTGGTGATATGGCGGCATGTACCGCGGGCGGCCCTTCTTGGCTATAGGAAGCGTCACTTTGGCTTGTTGAGCCGGGCGTCGATTAGGACAATTCCTCTAATATGGCCCACCTGCCCACAATGGTGACACTTGGGCCCGTCTGGAGATATTTCTGTCACTCCCGGAAGAACTCACGCCACCACTTGTCATTTCTTGATTGCGGTTTCTTCTACCACTCCGGCTGTGGTCCACCCGAAGCAGAAGCTGCCCGAAAGCGGAAGGTCTACCGAGGCAGGAGACCCGACCTGCTTCTTCTTCCTTACTTTGGCGATAGGCAGGTTATCTGTTCCACCCTCATAGCGACTACTAAATCCCGGAAGTTCGAAGTCTTAGAGCCACCAAGGATCTCCTCACGAGTTCTTGAGGGCCCCCCCTCAAACTTGAGACATTTCATGTCCTCGAGACTCCACTAGAGTTGGCGCAAAACCGGGATAGGTCATTAAACCTAGCCTCATATTCCCTCACGGACATGTCACCTTGCCCGCGGCGACATGAATTCTAGTGCCTTTTCTTCCACAGCAACTTCGGAGGAATGCGATCATTGAACATCACCTCGAGCTGTTCCCGGGTCATCCCCTGTGACATTCATCCTCCTCTTGACCTGTTTCCACCAAGTGTTTGCCAATCCTTCCATCTTGTACACCATAAATTCCACCCGGTATTCATTTGGAACTCCCATAGTACTCAAATGCTTAACTATGGAGTCAATCCAAAACTTCGACTTCTGGGGTCCTCCCTCACTATTAAACGAGGGATAGGCGCTCTCCTAAATTCCCGAGAAATATTCACATTTCCGATCTGACCCGGTCGCTCATTCCGAGCTCTAGTGGCCATGCCTTGAAAGGCGATAAACATGGCATCAAAGAATCCTTGATTCGGTTGTTCCTTTGGTTACCTAATCACATGAGGCGCCATTTCCTTCAATCGAAATCAAACTAGACTATTCGGTGGATAACGGATGTCACACATGTATGTACAATCCGGGGTTCTTAACCTAATGCTCGATACCACTGTCACGCCCCCAAAGCGGGGTGGGTGACGTGGAGCTCGATTAGGGATTAATAAAGCGGAATTCCCCAACCGGGCCCCACCGATTGCATTAAAATAAATAAATAAACATAGTCCAGGAGCCTCGACACACGGGGCTCCACCCCTTGAGATATCTGATTATCATACATACATGTTCATGTAAATAAACAATTACAACGAGACATCATCCACAGTCTAGTAAATCCAAATATTTATTTAAGTTCTGAATTTCCCAAATTCATTACATTTGCTCAAGAGGATAACACAATCCTCGCGCTTGCTCGATCCGTAGCACAACTCGACCACGATGCACCGCTCCTCGAATCTCACGGGAGGGGTTTAAACATTTGAAACATGAGCGAAAGGCCCGATGGGATATAATTTGAAATAATTTAAATAAGCGAACAAATAAATAAGTGCGATAATAAAATAAATAAGACATTCACCCGGAAGCGAGCAGTAGGAACCTCACATCCTTTTCTCAAAGGAAATATATGAGAACTCATCAGTATTACGGGCTTGTTGAGTAATTAGTACAAATTACTCACCTCACCAAGTGCCTCGCCCACCGGACTGGTTTGGGTTACGCCCGAGGATGCACTCTCCGCATCCTATCTAGGCTTCTGACAATAGACTCTATTACCAGTTTCACAAGATCTCTTATCTTAAGAAATCATCCGTTTAACATTATGAAATCGTTCATATGACCCCACGAACTACTCAAGCCGCGGGCCCCATGGTGAACAAGCCATGAGGTTCCATGGTCGACAAGCTATGGATTCCAAGGACGGGACAAGCCAAGGAATTCCATAAACTAACAAGCCATGGTTTTTAAAACATTTTTCTTTTCTTAAATCAATCCCTTTCTTTAAAACATTTTCAAGGCCAAAATCTTCTTTGAAAACAGGGCTCACAAGGAAAAGGGATAGAAATCCTACCTCGCACAATCAAACACAGGACTAGCGTTGCCCTTTTTTCGGCTTCCGCTTCCTCAAGCCCCTTGATCTGAATCCACAATGAGCATCGATACAAGATAGCACCTTAGGATCAATCCTCAGTCCTAAAGTAATCCAATCTCAATCATATTCCAAGATTTTCCAATTAGTGTGCCCTAATCAATTTTCATGTTCAAATTTCATTCCAAGGGTTTTAATTATCAAATCGGGGATTAAGGATACTAATCCTTTCATCCCAAGTCCCCAAATGAAGCTAATTTGGGTTCTCAGAAAAAAAAGGGGTCAAAACGACAATTTCAGGCCAAACAGGGTCAAACCCGTGTACACCGGTCGTCCGGAGAGGAGGAGTGCATCACCACCGGTCGGCCGGTGGTGTGCACTCGGTCGATCGTCCGTCGGCCGGTGGCCTCAACGAAGTCCGGTCGACCCGATGCGGTCGACGGTGGATATTTCGATTCGCGAAAAATCGCGGAAATCGTCCAAAATCCTGCAAATCCAGTCCCAATTCACAAAATCTCAAGGACAACCACTAGATCCGGGTTCTAGGTCCTAAAACAAGTCCAAAGAACCCAAGATCTCCAATTTCTACTCTAGATTTACTCGGAATCCATCAAAATCCGGTTTGAACCAAAAATGAGTTTTAAATCCGAAAAACTTGAAATCCAAGAGAGGTTCTTTCAGTAATCTTACCTTGAATCCTTCTCTTGATGTTGAAAACTCTTTGAAATCACTCTTTGGCTCAAAACCCGTTCGATTTGGGACCAAAATGAGAGAGAGAAAGAGAGAGGGAGTGAGCGGGAGAGTGAAGGAGAGAGAGAGAGAGTGCACGGGGAAGGAAGGAAAGGAAAGAAAGAAAAGAAAGAAAAAGAAAAGAAAAGAAAAGGAAAAATAAAAGAAAATGACGTGTAAAATATAACAGTCCAGAAATGCGCCCATACACACTTCTGGATTAAAATAAATTACTATAAATAATTTAAATACCTTGGAATCATTTAAACTCAATTAATTAAATCAGATTAGGCACACTAATAATCTTAATTACCTTAATTAATCTCAATTAATTCTTCAGGGTGTTACAGTGGCAGTGCGGATGAATAAGACATTGTTGGACAGGATGAGAGCAATATTGAGGACCGCAGGTCTAGCCAAGTTATTCTGGGTAGAAGCTGTCAAAACTACCTTACGTGATTAATCAGTCTCTATCAAATGTGACAGATCTGAAAACGCCGATGGAGATGTGGATTAGTAAGCTATCTGATTATTCTCGATTACATACATTTGGGATATGTTGTGTAGGAATAATAGAAAAAGTGTGCAACAAAATTTTAAAATTTTTCTAAAAGATCATACTAACTCATGTTGCCATATCCAATAAATCCTTCAACAATCTTAATACATTGAGAAGCAAGATTCAGAAACACATGAGGATGTGACTGAGAAAGCTTCAACCAACTAGCTTTCTTTACTATTCTTCAATTCCCGGACAATGGAGTGTTAGGCACTCAGATTCTCTACTGGTATTCGTGCGGCTTGTCTCTTTCCAACCACCCAGATCTCTAGAAATTCACTAATATTAGTGAGAGTTATATTAACAAATTCGCTCACCTGAGAGTATGTGGTCTAAAGAAAAAATAGGAGTCCTAAGGATCTTATTTATAATGAGTACACCGGGTGGTTTTCAAATTCTAACATGATTCTGAAAAAGATTTTTCTTCTATCATTCCACCTAGAGATTGGCAATTTTTCTCCATTCTTTTTGCTAGAAAAAATCATCCACCATAGGTAGACTATCCAAAATTTTTATTTCAAATTTTAGTCTCCATTTATCTTATGATTTTATCTACATGGATAGTGTTCCATAAATCAAGTTTAAATTCAAAATAAAATCATGTCAACTTTATTTGAATTAAACAAGTATGTAGTAATTATCCAAAATAAAATCAAATTAGGAGAAAATCTTTTCCACCTTATCCATATGGTTCACGCCACAATCTAAGCATGTAGGATAAGATATTGTTTCAAATTAAATTCAAATAAGATAATCTCCATATTTAAATTAATCATTCAAATGATTGACTTATCCATATCTTCTAAAATTTAATTTGATTTCATATTTATCTTAAAAGATAAACATAATCAATTTAAATTTTAAATCTTATCTTCCAAATAAATATCTATCCTAATTAAATATTTATCTCATTACTTAAATCAAACAAAATTCGTGTTCTACCCTTAGCTTAGAAAAACGCCTACACCCTTGTGAGGTGACCTGAATTTTTCTCTTTACTAAGACCAAGAATTAAAGCCATAAAGAATACCTCGATCAATGACCATCCGTTAAGGAATTATGCGGAGCTAGTAAAGGGACCAATTGGACGCATATAATATGGAATCCAATAATTTTATGTAATCATTATTTTATACCAAATAATACAATTACATAATTATTAGTTTCAAAGTCATGCCACTATAAACCTGAAATTGCACTCCTAATTATATATCGTATTATGTAAGCGAGTATATAGCTGTTGTCTAATGACCTTGTCATATATGCAACACCCTCATATGATATCCATGATCAACCTAGGCCAAAGTCCGTTCAACCTTTTGATCACGCTATCTTAAAGATCCGTTATGTATCCGATGAGAAAATAATTATTCACCGCACGTGAATAATAAATCATTTGCCAAACAAACGATCCAAGGCCTTGTTCATTTTATTAATCCAGTATAATATTGTTAAGAGGACAACCTTTTATAAGAGCTATGGTTCCATATCTATAAGTAAATCCTCCATTGAATATAAGTGGTGTACCCAATGAACCAATCTATTAGCTTACTACTTAGAGTTTGAAACATGTAAGTACACAAGTCATACACATGAAGCAATTCATATACTTAGGATCAAGGTTATTGCCTAATGAATGTCAAAAGCGAATTAATCTACTCAAGCGGACTACATAGATTAATTACACTTTGGTCAAAGTCTAATACGTTACCACAACTAGGCAACATATCTATGTTTCTACTCGGGAGTCTACTTGCTTAAGACAGTCATGACAAACCATCTCCCCAATTGGCTTTAGACAACATAATAGTTTTAACATGAGTTAGATGCTCACTCTAACCCTATAGACTACGAACTATAAATTTAGACTATTTACTTTAAAACGTTTTCTTCTTGTATACAAAAGACCATTGCATGCAACATTCTAACAATTTAATGTTAAGTAGTCAGTGAGCCATATATGCTTACATTTACTTTAACATGTAAAATAAGATGAGGACATATAGCAATGTAATGAATAACCTCTAATATATTAGTAATCAATTCAAAAATAAACAAATAACATTAAAATGTCTTTGCCGCTTAGGGCATTCCTAACATGTTGTTGGTGTTAAGGGCTATCGCTTGTGGGGCCCCAGTGCCACAAGATTGTTATCAGCAGAGATATCATATTTATAGAGGATAAAGTGCAAGAGAAGGGAGACGATAACACTTCAAAGGAGAAGTATGAAACCATTATGATTCAGGTGGTAAATAAGCCAGATGAATATCTATTTTCTTTTGAAGCAGCACCAAAGCACGAAGGTCAAAGACCAGTCGAGTATCAGGTTTTTAAAGTTCGTCGGTCAACTCGTGAGAGCAAATAGGTCTATAAGTTCAAGTGCGATGGTAATGACCAAGTGGAGTGATTCCGTGCAAGATTAGTGGTGAAAAGATATGCTCAGAAAAAAGGTATTGACTTCAATGAAATATTTTCACCTGTGGTTCGACTCACTACAATTCGAGTAGTTTTGGCGATGTGTGCTATGTTTGACCTACTTTTAGAATAGCTAGATGTGAAAATTGCTTTTCTTCATGAAGATCTTGAAGGAGAGATTTATATGCACAACCAGAAGGCTTTGCTGAAATAGGAAAAGAGAACTTGGTTTGCAGTTTGAACAAATCTCTGTACGATCTCAAATAGGCGCCAAGGTGTTGGTACAACATATTTGATTCCTATATCATGAGGCTTGGGTACAATTGACTCAGTGCAGATCTTTGTGTGTATTTCAAGAGGTTTGGTGATGGAAATTTCATCATTTTACTGTTGTACGTAGATGACATGTTGGTCGGAGGCCCTAACAAAAATCGAGTCTAAGAATTGAAGGCACAGTTGGCTAGAGAATTTGATATGAAGGACTTAGGACCAACAAATAAGATTCTAGGGATGCAAATCCACCGAGACAGAAATAATAGGAAGATTTGAGTTTCTCAAAAGAATTACTTGAGGAAGGTCTTGCAGCTTTCAACATGCAAGATTGTAAGCCAATCTCTATCCCTCTTCTTGTTCATTTCAAGTTATCCTCCAAGATGTGTCCTAGCAATAAAGCAGAGAGGAAGGAGATGTCTCGAGTACCATATGCATTAGTAGTGGCTAGCTTAGGGCCCGTGTAGTTCGCTAATTCGAGTTGAGATGTAACTTTATGTGAAAGTTTTTTACTGTAGTAAAAAAGTTAGATGTGACTGTCTCTAAGAGCTTTTTACTGTAGCAAAACTCAAATTCTAAAGTCGAATCAGTGAAATGAACGGGGCCTTAATGTTTGCTATGATTTGTACACGACCAGACATTGCACAAGCAGTGGGATCGATTAGTACGTACATGATGAATCCTGGTAAAGAACATTAGAATATTGTCAAGAGGATCATGAGATATATCAAGGGTACCTCAGATGTTACATTATATTATAGACGATCAGAATTTACTATCACGGGCTATGTGGATTTAGATTTTGCAGGTGATCCAGATAAAAGAAATCCACTGCAGGCTATCTCTTCACAGTTGCATGAGGAACTGTAAGCTGGGTTTCAAAACTGCAATCAGTTGTTGCGATATCTGCAGCAAAAGTATAATACATGGTGGCTACACAAGCTTATAAGGAAGCAATTTCGATTAAAAGGTTATTGGAGGAACTCCGGCACAAAGAAGGAAGATTCTTTTGTTTTTTGATAGCCAAAGCACCTTGCATACTGCAAGGAATCCAGCCTTTCATTCCAAAACAAAGTACATAGGAGTTCAATTTCACTTTGTTCGTAAAGCAGTGGAAGAAGGAAGTGTGGATATGCAAAAGATCCACACAAAAGAGACTCTAGCAGATGCATTGACCAAACCACTGAATACTGACAAGTTCAAATGGTATAGATTCTCGTGTGGCGTAGCAGAAACGTGAGCAGCATGGCAGCGACAAGGTAGAAAGGATGGTGTGGAGACATGATTGATCCTCAATCAAATCTCTAAGTGGGGGAATGTTAAATATGATGGGTTGCAAACAATGGGCAACTAAAAACAAAGGAAGAAAAAAAAAAAAAAGAAGCCCATCAGCCCACAAGTTTGAAGAAGAAAAAAGAAAGGAAAGAAGAGAAGAGAATGAAGAAACGTGAAGGAAAGAAAGAGGGGGGATGCCTTTTGCCTATAAATATTCCTCAGTTTTTGAGCATCTCATTCTCTCTTCTTTTGAGAGTATTCTCATAGCTAGTGTGAGAGAAATTTAATTTCTCCTGTTTTTTCTTCTTTTATGAGTAGTTTCTCTTATTTACATGAGAGAGAGGTTCTTGCTATTTTTTTTTTTGTATAATATAGAGAGAAGGTTGTAATCTCCATTTTTCATAGTGAAATCATTCTACACTTGCCCCGTGATTTTTACCCCGTCTTCTTTGAGGATTTTCAACGTAAAATATTTGTGTTCATTTATCTTCATTTTTTACTCATTTTTTATTTTACCGTCAGATTTATCAACAGTAAGTACATATTTGAGAATCATTATTTTAGTGGTGTCTTGATTCTAAAAAAAAATACAAACATATTTAAAAAAATCACATAAAAAACTATTAATGGTATACATATAAGAAGAAGAAAAATATTTGCTGAAGGGTATGTTAGAGGAAAAATATTTCAGTGGAGCAAAAAAAATTACTAAACACATGTAATCTAAAATATGTAGAGGAGTGAAAGTAAACCACTTGAATAAGAGCATATTTGTAAATATATATATATATATATATATTTCTAAAAACTATTTTAACTGAGAAATTAGAGAATAGAAAATAATTAAACGAAGTAGATTTGAAATTATATGTGAAACAAAATTCAAAAAATGAGAAGTAACATAAATGAAGACCAGACATGTGAATGAAAAATAATTGAGAACCAAAGAATAAAAAAAAAAAAAAAAACGCAGAGGAACGAAACGCCCATCCCACGCCTTAGTTCCATATATATGCTTTAACGCTTTGAGACTCTTATGTATACGTAGATTATAATGTGTTTGTACATGTCAAGTTAGACACTCTACACTTTGATTAAAAAAAAAAAAAAAAAGACACTCTACACTTGCTACAAGAGAATATATGCCACCATACGTTTCTTGAAAAAAAAAAAAAAAAGAGACAGAGTACACTTGCTACAAGAGAATATATGCCACCATACGTTTCTTGTAAATATATATATGCACACATGTATTTATATATTAAAGAGTATAATAAACAATAAGTGATCTAAAAGACTCCATTTATTATAAATTTTTGAAACAATTGTCATTATTTGAATAGTCTAAGTTGGGCATTTCAAATAAATTTGTTGCCATTTAGAAACATTTTCATAAAGCATTCAAATAAGAGGCAACTTTGTTTGCAATTAATGGACAATAATAGAAATCATTTTTGTGAGTACAGTATTAATATCAAATTTGTTGTGTAATAATACTAATACTAATATTATACTATAAATTTAAATCGGCCTACATCTCCACCGCATTATTGAGGAGAGCTAGAATCACTAGTCCACAATTGTAGAAAAAAAGGCCTGAATTGAATGCATTATTGCGTTGAAATACCAAAAGGAAGAACATAAAAAATGACATTATGACTTGTGCTTTGATTATAGGTTTCGACTATGCATTAGCCAGAGTACTATGAGGAGGAACACCAAAAAAACCATGAAAAAACACGGCTCTTGTGAAATTTTAAATCCGTTCACTTTGCTGATTCGAGTTTGTAATTTGAGTTGAGATGTAATTTTATGTGAGAGCTTTTTGCTGTAACAAAAAAGTTAAATGTGACTCTGAGAACTTTTTACTATAACAAAACTCAAATTCTAAACTAAAATCAGTGAAATAAACGGGTTTTTTTATGCATTTTTCTACTTTATTTTCGACAATTTTTTTCTTGTTCCCTCTCTAAATCACAAATTTTCCTTTATCACTCAAGATTTTTTTTTTTAATTTGAAAATTCAGGAGTTACCACTCAATAGTATTAGTAGTTCATTAGTTAATAATACTACATGAAAAAGAAAATGCTCGAGTATGTATTACCGGTCAAAATTAGACCGTAACGGAATTTTGGTCTATATCGGCACCATAGTATCATATTGGTAAGGAAGATTACAATTAGTGATTGATATTTGGGGTTCAGTAACAAAGTAATAAAATAAAATCTCATGATAGTAATCAGATTGGATCCAAAAAATAAATTAATTAGTTCCATGCCTCAATTAAGAGCATCTTTAAGAGAACTCTTTAAATTTTAACTAAATTCTAAATAAAATTGCTATAAAGTTATTTTAACTAATAACTTTTAAGTAAGTCACTCCAACTGTATTCCATATGTTAGTTGAATATAGATTATTCTAATATTTATTGAATTTAAAATATAAATCAATTTACAAAAAAATCTTTACATTTATTGGAAATGTCTTCCATCTAGTAGGCACTATTTGCCTGACTGATCCAGCGAAAGACATTATATAAGATTTATACTGAATTGTACAACTACAGTATGTAAATATACAAGACATATGATGAACTATACAACTTGTCATACAACTTATACATCTTTACAATTGTACAACTTCCATATGCTAAATTGTACAAGGCATATGCTGAATTGTACAACGTGTAAATATACAAGACTTATTCTTAATTGTACGACTGTCGTTATGTAAATGTACAAAAAATCTCTAAATTGTACAACTGTCGTTCTGGTCAGGTAAAAATACATATCTTACCAAAGACTTTGCCTACATTTATTACAGTTGAAATGATAAAATAATATAAAAAATTAAATGACTAGCTATATTTAGTTAGTGTGGAAATCATTATTTAAAATAGCCAACCATTTAGTTAATGGTTGGAGTGGGAATTTTTTCTTTTAAAAAGAAATTAAATCATTAACTATTTTGACTAAAAACATGATCTGAGTAATATAGTCAGGTGTTTTTTTTTAAAGAGTTAGGAAAATTTTGTCGTAGGAGGGCTACATGTCGTCGAAGGCATCTTCTAACAAGCTAGATGGGACCCCAAAAAAACAAGATTTACAGGCATCTTGGATTTGTTGTAACTTATGAACTAATTCTTTTTTAATTATGCTGTTAAATAATAGAAATAATAGTAATAATAATAATAAGAAAACACCGGTGACCATAAATAGTCAATAATTTAAGGTGTTGAATATGATCAGGCCTTGTTTTCTGTGGTCAATAAATAACAACTCAATACTTTCACAACCAATAATAAATCAGTAACCCAGACAAGGACATGCAAAAGATAATTCAGCAAAATACGTCAAAATAATAAATTTTGATGGTCACTGACTAATCCCATGCTGATTACTTCAAAAATTTTCTAATAATTTATGTAAATGACCTTTCAATTTTCAAAATCCAAGCTTTTGTAGCAAAACTTGTACCTCAGTAAAAAATTCCTTGCGCAGGGTTAGGGTTAGGGGTTCAAGGCCGAGATCGGAGGTGGAGAAAGTTCAAGGTTGGAGATTAGCTTGGGAATTGTACGGCATGTTCTTTTGTCCATAAAACTAAAAAAAAAAAAAACAACTCAAGTTTTAACTTTATTTAAGTTCACGTTCTTTTTAGTTTTAACTTTTTTCAAATTCTAACTTCAATTCAAGTTATAACTCAAATTCAATTAAAAAATTATACTCAAGTTACACTCTAAAAGAACAACCCTATAGAGTCGAGATTAGAGATTGAGAGACGAGGTTGGGTCGAGGTTAAGACTCAGGTGATCGAGATAGATATCAAGTTTGAGATCAACACCGACATCGAAGTTTATTGTAGTGCCAACTCCAACTCCCAATCTAAATCCTAATCTCCGATTATAGGAACAAAAAATTTTAGTTTCGAGTGTAACTTTTGTTTAAAAAGGTTTGGAAAACAAAAAATTTTCTCAATTTTAAAATGACACAATAATAATAATAATAATAATAATAATAATAATAATAATAATAATAATAATAATAATAATAATAATAATAATAATAATAAAACAAAGAAGTAGATGTTGACGGTAGAATTTCGCCAACAATAAAACCAGCCAGGATACCTCTGGTCACCCTTTGGTTTACCGGCGGTTATTGAGTTTCTATGTGGAATTAGTGTTTTCTTTTACTGAATGTAAAAACACAAGAGAAATTTTATAGTGGTTCACTCTATAAAATCAGAGCTACATCCACTGTGATTTGTATTTCTTTGAGAGAGTTTACAATTTACAGAATGTGTACTTGTGGGTTCTTTTTCCTCTAATTCATGGATCCCCTCTCAATTGGGGGTGGTTCTCCTTATATAGCCGAATATTGCCTTCACAAGGGGTTTTCCTCCGCAGGCTTAGGCACTCGAGTGCTTCTCCTTTTTAGGCCCGATAGATCAAAGAGCCCACTAATCAAGACTTTATTCACTCTTCTGATTAGTCTTCGATTACGGCTCTGTGAGTCTCCGTAATGCTTTTTGTGTCCCCAATGGCGGTTTGTAATCTGGTCATTAATCTCTGTAGTCTTCTTCTTTTGCACGCAACCAACCATGCCTCGACGGGAAGATCCTCTCGTCGCCAAAGACCGAGAGCCTCTTTTGTCCTCTTTGAGCGCCCTTTTGCGGTCGAGGAACCTTGGCGCCTTAATTTGGACCTTTTGGTTCGTCGACGCCACATGGGGTCATCGCTTTGGTTTGGACATTGGCTTTGGGCTCGT
The DNA here is from genome assembly GCA_012066045.3 of Morus alba. Taxonomy (NCBI): domain Eukaryota; kingdom Viridiplantae; phylum Streptophyta; class Magnoliopsida; order Rosales; family Moraceae; genus Morus; species Morus alba. The sequence continues at coordinate 6,038,482 of CP050224.2, forward strand.
CGGTGATTTTGAGATATCGAGCGTCGAGGTTTATGCATATCGGCGGGGAGCTATGTCGCCACGTGTCGTGATTTTGGTGGTCCACGCTTTTTGTCACATTTTCCCACACAACAAAAAGAAAAAGTATTTATAATGAGTTGTCAACTATAAATCTCGACATAACCAACAAAAAACTATAAATCTTGACATTTTTCTATCAAAATTCAAAGCTTTTGTTTTAAAATCATCTTGTTTTAAAAAGTAGAAAAAGTATTTATAATGGGCAAAAAACTACTAATTCTTCATGATTAATGTTTTCCATCCATTTATTTAAAAGAAAGACTAACTTTTTCACATTTTTAATTTACCTTAAATTAATAAAACTTTTAATAGGAAGATTAGTTCTAACGAGATAATCAATTCAAAGACCTTTTATGAATTCAAAATATTATTAACATGTTTTTCCATTCATTTATTTAACAAAAGGAATAGTTTTCCACTCATTTATTTAACAAAAGGAATAGTTTTGACATAATTTGATTTATGATTAAAATAAAAATTCTCGATGAATTATGATTTATGTAACATTTGGTTTCTGATTTTTAAAATGTTACATTTTTTCTCGTTATTGAATTATTAACAAAAATACTCTTTGCTTTAGTGTTTCATGAATATAAAAGTAAAAATAATATTAGGTAGTCGATGTGAGTCAAGTATTGCATGCCAAATAACTAGGCTAATAGAGGGTTCCCATTTCTCACAAACTCTAATTTCAATTTTTTGTACCAATTTAAATAGGATGTGAGAAATCATTTTTTTTTTCTTGATAGTTGTTTAAAATATTGTCACATTAACTACATTTACCAGTAAAAAAAATGATAAATTTATACCATATAAATTGGTATAAAATGTTGGGATTAAAATTGGTGTCCCTAATACTAATGTAGAGCATCTTCAATGCAATGCTATAATTAATGTACCAATGGTAAATTTGACATTTAAGTGTAAAACACACTCTAACGGAGTGACATTTGCAATGCTATAATTAATGTACCAATGGTAAATTTGACATTTAAGTGTAAAACACACTCTAACGGAGTGACATTTGTTGTGTCAATTTTACCATATGCTATACTTTCTGGTATATATACCACTAAGTATAACATAAGACAAATTTAACATTTGATGACTATTGTTTGTTATGTTTTTTTTTTTTTTTTTTTTTTTTTTTTTTTTCAATTGATCATTGCAACATTTGTCTTTTCAAATTATCTTAAAATTAAAAGTTTATTTTTATAACTTTTAAAACTTAAATGATTATGATAAAAAGTAAATTTACTATTACGCATTAGAGCACAACATATAAAATATACTAACTATTATCATGTTTTTTTTATAATAAATATATAATTGACGTTAACATTTACATTAGAGATTAGAGATGACTTAATTTTTGGGGGCAAAAATCATAGAAAATAGCAAATGTATAAAACTATAAATTAAGTAAATAACATATTTTAAAATATTTAAAGTAAATAATGGTTTACTATCTAAATTTTTTATTTACAATCGGTAAAAATTAATTTTTATAAAATTTTTTTATTTACCTGTGAAAACAAATCCATGAAAAAAATTGACGTGTTTAAATATTCTTTTACTAATTGTAATAAAAAAATTTTACCATGCTATTTATTTAAAATAATTTTAAATTGAAGAGTCTGTTATTTTAAAATGTGATTTGAATATGATTTTTAAATTAAATTTGAGTTATAACTTGAGTTGAAGTTGTAACTTGAATAAAATTAAGTAAAATTAAATAAAATTAAAATTTTTAAAAACGTGAATTTAAATAAAATTTTAACTTGAGTTTTAATTTTTTTAAAATTTTATTATAAAAGAATAACTCCTAATTCACTGTAAATATTTATTTCGTTATTCTTTTTGGTTGCAGCGATAAAAATTCTTTTACAGGGCAATTTTTTTCCTTTCTGAAAATAAAATCTGAAAAGAACCTTAAAAAACTTATCGCGGCGAAAAGGAAAGAAAAAAAAAAAAACACAAAGAAGAATTCGCCTTATTCCCCTCCTATGTTATCTTCTGCGAATCTGAAATTAGGTCAGAAAAATCTTCTTCTTCTTCTCGTTTCATTCATGACGTTTCGTTTTTCTCTACGTTAAGTTCTTGTTAATTTTCCTTGTTTTTTTTTTTTTTTTTTTTTTTTTTTTTTTTTTTCTTGGAAACCGTTGTTTGGGATTCTATGAGCGAAATTTGTTTATCTCATCTTTACTTTCTTGAATTTGCATAGAGAAAATTTGATTCCTTTTTCAATCCATTGCTACTCGGAAAGAGAACTCGACACTGTAGTTTGTTTGGTTGCTGAGAAAATTGAGTAGAAAATGGAAAAAATTGAACTCGTGAATATCTATGACAATTACTATTCTTTTGTTTTTCGTTAATACATGCGTTTTCCACGAGATAGTCTGTACATTTCTTTCAATCAACCAAAGAAATGATTTTATGTAATTTGTCAATATTTTTAGCTAATATAAAACAAATAATATAAGAAACACAGTTCACTGCAAGACTATATTTATAGCTGTGAAAAATTAAAATTTCTCCTTTTAGTTTTGATATTGATGTTGACACATTGTCAAAATTGCTTCTTGGTAGATTCATTTAATTTGTATGACTACGCTTTTTAAACTGCTTATAGTTCTTACCTTCTTTTAACAGGAATTTCTCCTTGAACTTCTTTTTGATTTGCAAATTGGCCCTGTTCATTTCGCTGATTCGAGTTTAAGATTTAAGTTTTGCTATAGTAAAAAGTTCTTATAAACAGTCACATCTAGTTTTTTTGCTATAGTAAAAAGCTCTCACATAAAATCACATCTCAACTCGAATTAAAAACTCAAATCAACGAACTAAACGGGTCCTTTGCCTTTCTAGTTTCTTATGTTCTACTTCGCCTATTGTCTCAAATGGGTTTTGCTAGATGCATTAATTTATTGGACTACCCTTTTGAAAGGACTTGTAGTTTTATTTTTTGTGTGTTTTTCTAATTTTTTTGACAGGACTTTCTCATTGAACTTCTTTTTTATTTGTGAAGTTGGAGTTTTGACTTGTTAAAGGATATGGCATCCTCTGATGATGAGGCGGAGGAGTTGCCATTATCCGTTTCGAATTACCATTTTGTGGATGACAAAGATGAACCCGTTTCATTTTCTACTTTGCCAATCCAATGGAGTGAAGGTGAGAGAGTGGATGACAGGCAAGTGCAGATTTTCCTTCATGGGACTGCTGATAATGGGCTACAGAAAATATATAAGCATGTCATAGCATGGAAGTTCGATCTTTCCAACGTGAAGCCCGAGATTTCGGTGCTCTCGAAGGAGAATTGTTGGATCAAGCTTCAGAAGCCCAGGAAGAGTTTTGAGGAAATCATTAGATCAACGTTGATAACGGTTAACTGTCTGCATTATGTGATGAGAAATCCTGAAGCATCTGGGAAACCTTTGTGGGATCAAATAGCTAAGAACTTAAGGTGGTGTTCTTACTTCTACATATGTTTGATATCCAACCTTTTGGGTTTTCTTGCTGAAATTGACATTTACACTCACTTTACAGTTCAGCTGAGATTAGGCCTTCTGAGAATGATCTGGTGGGCCATACTTCTTTAATCAGTGGAGCTGTTAAAAGGAATGATGCGTTAACAAAGTCTAAGGTTTGTGACACTAGCTTAACTTCATTTAATGATATCATCACTCAGAAGAGGTTGATTCATTTTTGTTCCTCCTAATGAATTTCTTAGTTCAATCATGGATGCCTTAGCTTAAAATATGTATCAGTTAAAATCTTAAGTAATTTTGCCTTCTGAGTGAATGGATTGCAAGTGTTATGCATACATTAATGTGAACGTTAGGTTCTTACTTAGGAACCATGGACCTGTTGTATTCGATTATGGCACCACAAGTGTTTCTAACAACAGCAAAATTTTTTCTCCCCCCTTCTTGGAGCAGTTTTTGGAAGAGTTTCTTAAGGAGAAGCCCAAGAAGAGGAAACTACAAGATGAGGTTACTTTGACCCGCTTATTTTTTCAATTTTTCACGTGGCTTCTCTACTTCTTTCCACTTTTTGTTTTAATTTTTGTTTTTGATTTTTGTTTTTTTGTTTTAATGATTGTGTACTTCTCTTGTGAATGAGTCAAATGGTTTTCCAGGAAACCCAAGCTACAACAATGTCAAGATTTATAGTTGACGACTCAGATGATGATATCATGGATGATGCCGAAGAGGACGATTCCAATGAAGATAGTGAATTGTTTGATTCTGTTTGTGCTATTTGTGATAATGGTGGTGACCTTTTATGGTATGTTCCTTTCTGTGGTCTTAACTCCTGTAGACAGAAATTTAGTCCTGTATAGACGGGAAAGAGTGGATTGGAGTGGGTTTTTAGAAACTCATGTTGGGCTAACATTTTTTATCTGGCCATTCTTTTGCTTCTTACGTTGAAATTTTATTTTATTTTATTTTGAGCAAGGTTGAGTGGTGTACGACTGTTAGTTTTCTCTCTCTCTCTCTCTCTCTCTCTCTCTCTCTCTCTCTCTCTCTCTCTCTTTGTTTGTTGGAACAATAACTTTTGTTGGTCATAGTAGTTATGTATAAAGTAAAGACAGGAAGAGTTATCCTCTATCAAGAGAGCTCGAAAAGAATTACAAAAAGGGAGCCCTACTTCTAATAATATCCGAATTTAGCACTGTTTGGTTTTATCTTATAATGAATCTTGGAGTAGTAATTTTAATAGCAACTTGACATCTCCTTATTTAGAACATGTACATAGTATCTTATCATTTTTTTTTGCACAATTTTGGTGTCAAATTGAAGGTGTGAATTCTATTTGTGATTTAATGCAGTTGCGAAGGGAGCTGTCTTAGGTCGTTTCATGCAACTAAGGAGGCCGGTGAGGAATCTTTTGCGCTTCACTTGGCTACACCGAGGAAGAAGTAGATGTATGCCACTGCAGCTTATTAATATTGCTTCTCTGATTTCAATTTCTTGTCGCTCGGATTCGTAGATAAAAAAAAAAAAAAAAATGTGGGCATAACATTCATTTTCCCTCTTCTTTTTTGGCAGGCAATTCAACAGTTCTTGTGTAAGAATTGTGAATATAAACAGCACCAGTGCTTCATTTGTGGGAAATTAGGATCATCTGATAAATATTCGGCGCTGAGGTATGAGTTGTTGTTAGGAACTGAACTGCTGTTTATATATATTGGTATGCTAATACAGATGTATCTCATATTGCGGTCAAAAGCAATTTATAATCTCTAGGAAGGGATTTTAAATGAACATTTTGCTTTAATATCTGGTTATGTGTGTGTATTGGGAATATTTTTTCCTGGATTTCATCTCTCTCTCTCCTTCTTCTTCTTCTTTTTTTTTCTTTCTTTTTCTTTATTTTTATTTTTATTTTTTTTTTTTTCCCTCTCTTGTTTTCTCATGTGGAGATGGGGAAGGGATTTTTCTGTTGCCAGGGCTAACTTTTCTTAATTTTATTATATTTTATGAAAAAAAGTACAAAAGTGCATAGCTATTTGAATATGAGCCTGGTGATATCGATTGTTGTAGGTCTTTTTTGTGTTTCTGCAACTTGTGGGCGATTTTACCATCCACATTGTGTTGCAAAAGTGCTCCATGCGGATAATGAAGTTTCTGCTAAAGACGTAGAGAAAAAGATTGCTGAGGGGGAATCTTTTACTTGTCCAGTTCACAAGTGCCTTGTTTGCAAACAAGGAGAGAACAAAAAAGATCCTGATCTTCAGTTTGCTATGTGCAGGCGTTGTCCTAGATCATACCATAGGAAATGCTTACCAAGGTATCTTTGGTCATATTTTCTTTTGTTTTCCCATATCATGATCTTCTTTCATTGTCACAGATCGTTGATGCTTGCATTGGTTGTGTCAGGAAAATCTCTTTCAAGACCATCAAGAAGGAAGGGATAGTAACAAGGGCTTGGGATGATCTTTTGCCTAATCGTATTCTGATATATTGCTTGTAAGTGTTCTATATGACGTTCTCTTTTCATGATTTTCTCGAAGGAACATGCTAAATGGTTTTGCCTTTTTTTTTTTTTTTTTTTTCTTTTTTTTCCCAAGAAAGCACGAGATTGACAACAAAATTGGCACCCCACATAGAAACCACATTAAATTTCCTGGTGTTGAAGAAAAGAAGAGTACTTTTGGGAAAAAGAAGATTATCATTGAAGACAAGAGGCAACGAGAGGCATCTGAATTACTAGGAGATAGGAAGAAACTTGTGTCTAAGGTGAGAGTTCCCCCTGAAGAATCCCACAAGGGAAAAACAGCTTCTGCTGCACCTAAACAGAGTAAGCCGTTTTCTGCTCTAAAAGTTGGTGGGAAAACAACTGCTGGAAAACTATCTTTAGGATCAAGTATTCCTCGGAAAGCAAAAGTAAATGATGCAAGCAAAAAGGAAATGAAGTCTCCCATGGCCGAGGAAAACAAGGCTTCAATGGGTCTTGGGTTTTATGAATACATGAATGAGAGGTCTGAACTAGTGAAAGCCGAGAAGCAAGATACCACAAAAAGTTTGAGCAGTGGACCGCCTCCATTAGATGCTGATTCGGAGAGGAGGTCTGTATTTGTTGTTCCCTAACCGTTTACCAATTCTGATTTTTGACACAGAAAATTGTGTGGTTATTTGAAATTTAATATTGTGGACCATCATGATCTGAGATATAAATTTGTCCATGCATTGTTGTCTAGATATGAGTGGTAAATATCTCTTGCAATACAGGTTGTTAGATTTAATTGAGGATGTAGAATCCTCAATAAGTATCAAAGATATTAGAGAAAAGCACAAAGTTCCAACAACTCATGGATACTCGATGAAAAGTTTTGTGGACAGTTGTACGCAGGGGAAGGTGGAGGCTGCAGTTGTGGTACGTACAATGTCAAGCTTCAAAATTCAATTGGTTGTTGCAAGTTGTTATGATTCTGTTCTTTGTCTCTTTCTTATCATGACTTATTTTACTCTTTATGTTTCATGTCTAGGCCGTACGAGCAGCTTTACGTAAACTGGATGATGGGTGCAGTATGGAAGATGCAGAAGCTGTTTGTGTTAGCAAGATAGTCTTGGCGGATATTTAGGTGGAAGGTATGGTCAGTTGTACAAGATAAGTGTTTATTCCATTATCTCAGGCTAGTCATAAACTTCTATAATTTACGCCATTCATCATGTTCTTCAGCCTTTTTGCTTCCTGTCTCTTTCTTAAACATCTTCCGTTTTTTTTTTTTTTTTTTTTTTTTTTTTTTTTTTTGAGATTTGTAATTTCTCTGCTCAAGATTCTTTCTTTTTGTTAATTTATACCGTTTCTTATAAATGTTCTCTTGTTTGTTATTGATTGAAAAACAAACGCAATAGTTCCATCATAGAAGACCGTACAAGTTTATTACGCCATTTTTATTGAAATTTATGCATCTTGAATGTCGTTACTATAATTGTTGTCTTGTTTTTGTTGACCTTATTAATTTGTTGTGCTGTAGAACAAATTCAAAGTATATCTCGCACCTTTTCTGTGTGGTATGCGTTACACATCCTTTGGTCGCCATTTTACAAGTGTGGAGAAACTGATAGAGGTATTCTAGTTCCATTTTGTTAATACCCGATGCCATTATTGAATCCCAGTTCTTATCATCATCATCATCATCATCATCATCATCATAATTGTTATTATTGTTGTTGTTATTGTTATTAATATTTTTGTTATAACTTTCTTGTCATATTATCATTTGGCTTGTGTGTTCCCCCCGCCCTGTTCCCCCCTTTTTTTCTGTTGCAGATTGTCAATAAACTCCATTGGTATGCGCAAGATGGTGATATGGTAAGATTTTTTTTCTTTTTTTTTTATCTTTTTTTTTTTTTTTTTTTTTTTTTTTCAGTATATATTGGGCATATGACACTTGAAATCGCTATTCTGATATCATTGGACATCTCCCTAGTTAAGCAGATAATCAAGGATCATAATTTTGTATTTTCCGTTGAGTTTTATGCAACGGTTTTGTGTTCATGAATATTGAAGCATAAATTTTCGTTAGAGATTTGCATTCTAAATTCCATTTCTTTATATTTTACTCATGATTGGAAACGTCGTCTTTGATTGACATCAAGTAAGAACTCTTTGAGCATTATTAGAACTTGGATAAATTTTGAGGTTTTTGTAATTGTTTTGCTGTTGATGATTTACTCTATCGTCTATTGAATCCAATATTCTTCACTTTCACATTTGTTTTAGTAATGTTAACAACCTGATAATCCATTGTTTCCATGAACAGATAGTAGATTTCTGTTGTGGTGCTAATGATTTCAGTATCCTAATGAAGAAAAAGCTTGACGAGATGGGGAAAAGGTGTTCATACAAAAACTATGATTTTATTCCACCAAAGGTATTAGTATCTCTTACCAATAATTAAGTTTGGTGGTTTGCAAAATGAGAGAAATGTGATTTTATTTTAGTGTCTATTTTTACCAGAATGATTTTAATTTTGAGAAGAGGGATTGGATGACTGTCCAGCCAGATGAGTTGCCAAATGGATCAAAATTGGTAAAAATGAAGATTTTTTCTTTTTCCGGTACAAGATATTCCAAGTTCAGAAGCCTTCAGGTAAAATTTTCGCTTTGCTTTTTGAGCAGATCATGGGGCTAAATCCTCCCTTTGGAGTTAAAGCATCTCTGGCAAACAAGTTCATCGACAAAGGCGCCCAGTTTTAAACCAAGCTCCTTATACTTATTGTTCCACGAGAAACGCAAAGGTAGGTGCTTCTATTTGTTCATCTCTCTGTCTTCTACATTCATGTACTTGTTTCCAACTTTTGCTTTCTCACATTTGTACCAGGTTAGATGAAAAGCATAATCCTTATGCTTTGGTATGGGAGGATGATCGTTTATTATCAGGAAAGGTAAAGAAAAGAGTTTTGCCTCTTTGTATTTTTTTTTATTTTTTTATTTTCCTGGCAGCTGACTATCAATTAGTACAATCTTTACGGTGTTGCTCCTCTTTATCTCCTTTCAGTCATTTTATCTGCCTGGATCTGTTGACGTAAAAGACAAACAAATGGAGCAATGGAATTTGAGGCCCCCTGTACTCTCTCTCTGGAGCCATCCTGATTGGTATGCCAAGCACAGGGAAATAGCTGAAAGTCATGAGTATACTTCTAGGCAAGAAGAGGCCATGGAAGAAAGCCCTTCTGAGTCGATCCGGGATCACTTAGTTGACAACCATGCTGATCATGATATCATTGATCATCCAATGGGTGACCATGACGATTATGCTGCGTTGCCTGATTACGTGATGAATGACCAGGATAATCGTGGTGATAATCACATGCTGTGCGAGGATCCCGTGGAGGCTGATAATCTGGAAGTTTATGTATCTGGGGTAGCTGAAAGTGAACATAAAGAAAGCTCCTTTTTAACTAGCGCTGACAGGGGGAGCCTTGGTAGTCGTGGTCAAGAGAGAGAACCATCCAATGAGAAATCAAGTAACCGGTCCTGGAATGCAAGGAATAAGAACAAGAGAAGTGCGAGTCGTGAGATATCAGTAGACAACAAATGGGATGGTAGAGGGTCTCCTGTTAGAGAGATTCATACAGGAATCCCTACTGATAACAAACGGGATGGTAGAGGGTCTCCTGTTAGAGAGATTCATACAGGAATCCCTCCACACGTGGAGGGTGGCGAAAATAGTAATCAACATTTTGAGTCCACCATGCCTGGTTCACATAGGCAGATCGGATCTGCTTCTATTGATGATCTTGACAGAAAGCATGGCACTGATGGTGATGGGCGTTATTCCAGGTATAGATGGTCAAGCAGTGCCAATGCAGCTTCTGGTTATGGGGCTAGGGGCTTGGAGGAGCAACATTATGTGGGGCCAATGAAGGACAACACGGACACCTTTAGCGGCAGGCAATTGGAGGCAGTAGAAATGCATAGTAGGGAATCCGGTATTCAATCACAGGTACACCTTTATCGTCCTAATCATCCAGTAGGTCATTATCTACCGGGTCAGGATCCTAGGTATGGCCCGATCGGGTCACATGCACAATTCTCGCCTCCTTATATGCATCCAGCTCCAATGTCCGAGCCTTATTACAGAACAAACCTGCGGGAATGCAGTGGCATGCACCTCGGCCGGACGAATTGCACCACATAAGAATGGGTGCTTTTGGAAATGTTTTACCACCTGGGTATGGTGGAGGCGGCGTCTTTGAACCTAGAGCACCCCATCATGGACACCCAGCCGGACCTATGGCCTTCGCTCCCGGTCCTCGCCAACCCTATCCGCTACAATTCAGGAGGGTGGGTAAATGACTAGTTGTCTATGGTTGTACTGGTCTACTTTTTTGTTTGTTTGTTTGTTTTTGTTTTTTTTTTTTTTTTTTTTTTTTTTTTGGGCATTTGGCATTAACATTGTGTAGGGATGTTTGCTTTTTGGAAGTGGGTTTGTGTTTTTTGAGCAGCACTCTAGTTTTGATTAAATGATCCGGTGGCTTTCTGTTAAATATGGGTTTTTCTTTTTTTTTTTTTTTTTTTTTTTCTTCTAGAAAGAGAGGAGGGAAATACGCCAGATTAGAAAGATAATAAAAAGTAAAATTAATAGGCCAAGGTTTAGAAATAATTAGAAAGTAAGCCAAATAAGTATAAATCCGTATATAGACCTAATTAAACTACCAAAAAAGTCTTTGTATGAAAATTAAAGATACTCTCTCTTCCTTTTCCTATGGCACTCGAACTCTCTCTCCTCAATCTCTCTCTGTTGGCGAAGGCAATTGACGGTGAAGATCAGCGCGGATGATGATGAAGTTTTCGTGGTTTGTTGCGAGGCCAGGAGATCTCACGACGGTGCCATTTGATGCAGTGAGGCTGCCGAGCTCCATCGCCATCCGCAAGCATCATCATCTTCAAGGTAGCATCGAGCTTCGTCTTGAGATCGTGAGTCACAGCTGTTGATCTCTCGTCAAGCACCCAAATATCGACTAGAATGGTGACCATGTGATTGCGTATGGATCGCGACTTGGACGATTCGCAGGTCTGTCAATGAAATAGAGGCTGAGCTAAGTTCGTCAATTAGATTTCGTGATAATAAACTGGAAACCAATATTATCAATTCAAAGTTTTGTCGAAATTCCTTTTCTTTAGATCATGAAAATTCTGAGTTGTCTGTGTTTTGTTTTGATTTCTTAAAAAAAAAAAAAAAAAGTACGATTTGGATTCCTGTTCTTGTTTGAATATGTAAATCAATGATTGTTTATAATCTTATTTTGTTGAGTTGCGTTAACAGATGTTTGTATAGCTTAGGAATGGTTGAGATTCCATTTTCAGTAAACGTTGGTCTTTTTTTAAAAAAAAATAATAATAAATAAAGATTAACAGTTAACAGAATGGGTAGAATTCTTGATATTTTTAGCCTAATGTTTGCCATATTTTTATCTTGTTTTTCTGTTTTGATTGTGCAATGCATGACGAGTAATATTTAAAGCATATGCATGGATACCTTATTAAAATGGACATCAGAATGCGTCAAAAAAAAAAAAAGAAAAGAAAGAGTAGGAGTGTTTTTGCTCAAAGAACAAATGTGTAAATCCTTTATTTACCAATAGAGTAGTGTGTGCTCTTTAGTAAATCTTTGATTTACGTCTAAATCCTTTATTTACCAATTTTATTAATTTACCAATAGTTTTTTTTTTTTTTTTTTTTTAAAGTAAATCTTGGATTTACGTTGTGAATTCTTTATTTATTAGTTGAGTATAATATGTGCTCTTTGGTAAATCCCAAATTTATTGTAAATCTTTATTTACCATTAGTGCTCTTTGGCAAAGTTTGGATTTACAGTGTAAATACTTCATTTATCAATAATGCTCTTTGGTAAATCTCCAGTGGTGCTCTTTAATAAATCTTAGATTTATGGTGTGAATATTTTATCAAATTATAATGATAAATTCTGAATATACTTATTAAATTTAATATTTACCAAGCTAGCATTACTAATAAAGAACACTATAAGTTAGCATCACTGTTTCAAAAAGTACAAATTATAATGGTAAATCTTAGATTTATATGGTAAATTTAAGTATATTCAGGGTTTACTAAGTTAGCATGTACAAACTCTAATAGTAAATCCTAAATATGCACGATAAATTTAAGATTTACTAAGTCTGGCACCATTTTTTTTTTAAGAATTGTACAAATTCTAACGGTAAATCCTAGGTATATTTGGAAAATCTATAATTTATCAAGTTAGCTTGAAAAAAAAAAAAAAAAAAAAAAAAAAAAAAAAAAAAAAAACCACTAAAAGTTAGCACCACCCTTTCAAGAACCAAACAAATTATATTGTAAATCTGAAATATATACGATAAATCTAAATATATTCAGAATTTACTAAGTTAGTATATACAAATTCTAATAGTTGTTGATATCAGAATTTCCGTGAGTTATGAGTGATCAAATAGGCTCATTCATCTTTAATTGAGAAAGTAATTATGTAAAATGGCCTCTATAAAAGGCCTGAGTCTAAAAATGTGAATACTACAAAATATCCCCTTGTTCTTAATATGGAATATTTTATTCCTAATTTGCCCTTTTGGGTTTTATGAGCATGTTCCTAATTTCGTATGTTTTTATATTATTTCAGGATATTTCCTTTGATTATAAACCTGATTTGACTTTCCTTTTTCCTCTTTTAATATTTTTTTTTCATCAATTTAATTGATTTTTTTTAAACTAGGATTTTCTCACGAATATTTGCTGGTGCCGGATTTTTGCTGCTTTTTTTTTTTTTGGCTTTTGAGGCAACGTCTGATTTGGTTGTCTTTGCTGGTGCCGGATTTTTGCTGCCCAGTTTTTTGCTTTTGGGGCAACGTCTGATTTGGCTGTTTTCTTTGTCCGTTTGGGTTGAGTACGGCCGGATTTTTTACATATTCAAATTTTCAATTCGAATTAAGACGTTATTTGTTTTTTAAGAATTTTTTAGCCTTATTTAATTTATAAATTTAAGTTTTTAATTTAAATTGAGATGTAATTTTATATGAGTAATTTATATGAGAATTTTTAACTGTTAAAAAAGTTAGATATGATTTTTTATAAGAGATTTTAATTGTAATTAAAATGAAATAAAACTCGAATAAATAAATGAAATGAATGAGGCTTAACTGTAACAAAAAAGTAGATGTGATATTTTTTATGAGTTTTTAACTATATAAAAGTTAAAATTAAAAACTTGAATAGTTGAAATAAACGAGACGGTTTGTGCATATTCTGTGTCTGCATTCTCAAATCATTATTATTTCAATGATCATTAATTCATTTTTTTTTTCTTTTTGCCGTTATATTCATCACACGTTGTTTTTCATTCTTGTATTTCCATTATCTTTACAACAATGAAAATGAAATTGAGAGATTTCTGGCACATTAAATTTTTTTTTTCCATTATTTCCATTGAAATAACAAATTAATGAAATTGCAGAATTTCTGGCTCATTATTATTATTTTTCATTATTTACTTTTGACTGTCATTCTTATAATTTTAGTTTGCATTCTCAGTTTGTTTCACTATGTAATTATCATTCAAATAGTAGTTATTTTGATTAATGAAATTGGGTTTTATTTTATCCTTTCAAATTGGGTTTTTTTGTTAATGATTTACATGTCTGTTTAATAATGTTTGAAATAATAAATTAATGAAATTGAAGGATTTCTGGCTCATTAATTTTTTTTCATTATTTTTTTTCACTGTCATTCTTATAATGGTATTTAGTTTTTCATTCCCATTTCCATGTATATTATATATATCAATTATATATAAGAATGAAAAAAAATTAATATATATTAATTATGTATTAATTTATTTTTTTTGTCATTGTCATTCTTAATGATTCACTATCATTCTTTCTCATTCTCTTGTATATTCTGTATATTAGTCATGATATTCATTCTCTTGTATATTCTGTATATTAGTGTTTCTTTGTAGTTTTTGTGATTTGGCCATGGATGTGCGGTTGAGCACCGCCGTATAGGGATGGCGGGGGTAGTTAATGTGAAATCGATTTTTTTGGGAAATGCATGTATGGTTTTTCTTTTAATCGGCATTCAAAAATTAAAATGTGCCTCATTCTATATATGGTATATTTCATTAATTGTATTTTCCAGATTTCATTTTATGATTTAATTTTAAAATTTTTCTTTTTGGATGTTTCATTAATTTCAGTCAATTTCATTACATATGGATAATAATGTCTTTTCATATATAATGGTAGACAGTTTTGTAAATAAATAAAATAAAAGGTATTTTTAGACTCAAGGTCCTATAAGTGGACACTTATGTATATAACCATTAATTCAGTCAAATTTGAAACGCATTTGAAGGGTTTTTCAGAATTAATTGGATTAACTATAAATGAGTGATGGATAATTCAACCCCAAAAGCATTCTTTTTGTCTTTTGGAAACCCAAAGTCCTTCATTTCAGCCTTTGATAAGCCCAAAGCTCAAGTCTTGTGCCTCAAAAATTTTTCTTTGACTTAACACCTGAGAAACCCAAAGTTAAGGGTTTCCTTGCGATCAAATATGCCTCTAGGAGCACTTCTCGTGTCAGACATGTTTCTCTAGTTGTTCTTCATATCAGGCTGCCCATTCAAAGCACTCGGGATGATAGAGCAACTTGGTGTCGGAGCAACTCGATATCAGAGCAAGTACAAATGACTGCTTGGTCATTCTCATTTAAGCAATGTCTGACGAAGGTCTGACACGTGATCCTAAAGAGGAAAGTCTTCAGAGCACTAAGTTCAGTCAAACACTCATAGGAATTTTCAGTATGAAACTCTTCTATGTCAACCTAAGATCTGGAACTTGGCCTCCAAGTATTTCCAGTTCTAAGGTGTCATTTTATCTCATTCGACAAGGTAGCTGGAATTTTACTCCAAATAGAATTGATTGTGTCGTACTCCATCAGAGCACCACCAGTTTCTCTTTAGAGCAAGTTCTCAAAAGATCTTCATCCTCATTTTCAATGAGTCTCTTTATCAAATTCAGGAAGCTGGCAGACATCTTTCCTCCAAATGGAAATGTTCTGACAACCCGCTGTTGTTTTCCAACATGATGACATTCTAGAACATTCCATTTCATTTTCGGACCATCTTTTTATCAAAATAGGGAAGGAAGCTAACAGCCTTGCTCCAAACAGTATTGAGTGTTCAAGCCTCCATCAGAGCAGTTGTCAGGCACTTCTATTTTCTCCTACAAATACTACCTCACCCTCTTCATTTCAACACACACCATATCCCATTTTTTCACCATCAGACTCTCTTGAGTACTGAAGCTCTTGAGAAACCACTTCACATTTTCTCTTTCCTTGAGTGCTTTCTTCAAGTCTTTTTCTACAAAAGACTTGAAGTTCTTCAAGTTCTTGGGGAACTCCATATTTTTTAAGTGTCGACTCCCTTAGAAGCTCCTCAAGAACATTCTTCAATCTTCTTTCACGACCATCTAAGGTATTTTAAGAGTCTTCCTCATATTTTTCAGGAAGTATTCAAGTCTTCAGCCTCGGAGTCACCCTAAGTGCTCCAAACGGTCTTTGCACTCCCAAAGCAATCTGCATTTGCTTTCAGAGCCCCTTTTGTCGAACTTCACCATATTTCGTCCCTCCGTCAGCGCCTTATCCACCAACTAAACTTTATTCTTAAAGCCTCCAAAGCAGCCTGAAAACTGCCTCTGTAGCATTTCTCTGTCAAAAGCCTTATCCATCTCTTGAGTCACACCTCGTTCAACTATGTGATCACTCTTCCCACCAGTTTTCATCCGCGAAGTACTACATTGTTATGTTTCAATTTTTTCTAACATTTTTGTAAGGGCATCCTCATGATTTTTGGCAATAAAGAGGGTCCTAGAACACGTGTTCTTCGACCTAATTTATGCCTAGGCGAACCACACTCTTGTTGGAGGTCCTATTGTTATCATCAATTCTGAAAGGTCGTTAAATACTTTGGCCATGTTAGACCGTCACCAACGAGTCAAATACTTACACGTGTGCACTCCCGCACGTCATACCTTTGAATCTATCAGACCCTGACAATGGTAAATCCTGGATACACATAGTAAATTCTATATATATCGAAGATTTATCAAGTTAGCATCACTTTTTTAGGAACCATACAAATTCTAATGGTAAATCCTGTCCAGGATTTACTAAGTTAGCATCACTTGAAAAAGAATACTACAAGTTTGCATAACTTTTTCAATTTTTAATGATAAATCTTGGACACACAGGGTAAGTCCAGGTATATCTTTTTACTAACTTAGCATGTACAAATTCTAGCTCTTTGGTAAATCTTGAATTTACGGTATAAATCCTTTATTTACCAGTAGTAATATTTGGTAAATCTTGAATTTATAGTGTAAAAAAAATATCTATGGGGTTATATGGTAAATCTTATAACTTAGCATGTACAAATTCTAGCTCTTTGGTGTATAAAATTAAGTAGTAATATTTGGTAAATCTTGAATTTATAGTGTAAAAAAAATATCTATATATGGGGTTATATGGTAAATCTTAAACTTACGGTGTAAATTAATGCTTATCACAGAACAATTTGGTAAGAATTTCGTTTATTGTTTTAGAAAAAGTTTTTGACTTAGTATTTACTTTGTAAATCTTATTTTTACTTTATTTACAACCTATATTTCTTACAGTTAATAATAGCGGATTTTGATTTGATTGGGGGTAAATCCTCAATTTACGAGTAAAAAAAAAAAAACTAATATTTTTCTGTTGGATTTTTTTGCTTGGATCATAATCCAGTTTTCCTTGGAAAAATCATTTTTTTAATTAAAAAAAAAAGAAATTGGGATATGCATTCCAAATCATAAAAGTACAATCATTTAATCCATACGTGAAAGCCCCAAATGCATTTAGCAACTCAACCTGATCACATAGATTCAATTGAAATGACTAAAGAGGTAACACATATACTGAGTTCCAACAAAAAGAAACTAAAAAGGTGCACAACTAATCGAGCAAAAAATTTGCTCTTTCAAAAACACTACAAAGACAAACATCACAGTAATTGGTGGATAATTCTGATTGATTGAGATTGAAAGATTAAAAGTACTAAAACCTAACACAACACCGCAAAGGAGCATAACTTACAGACGAAACATCACGCCAACATTAAAAGGTGGAGAGACATCGATCTCTATTATTACAGGCCAACACAACAACATGAAAACCCTAAATCTACCATCACCACCTTTATTTTACAAATGCATAAACTAAAGCAAAAGAATACCCAAATGACATTGATTGGATCTTCGATAAAAAGCCGGCCATCACCAAGAAAGAGCCAAGGACCAGCAGCGCGACAACTGACCCGCAGCGAAGCCGAGAGGGAGCCAACTCATCGCTGCCGGCAAAAGAAAGCGCCTTGTCCGTGGAGTCGCCATCCCATAAGACATTGCGTCCCCACCAAGTGGAGGAGAAACAACGTGCCCACTCGGTACCCAATTTCCCACACGCCCCCAACCTGCGATGAAAACTGCGACAACTCCAAACTCATAACCGCCTCAGACCGCCAAGCCATGAACAAACACTTCCAAAAGAGCGCGATGTTGGGGGAGATCCAGCCACAATGACCATAAACACACCTGTGCTACGCAACACAGAGCGACCACAGCCAAGAGCCCGTCGGAAAAAGCCTCTCCAACACCCAAAGCTCATACCCAAAACTTGGCTCCAATCGAAGTTCACCGGAAAAGACCAATCCATGCCCTCCCAACGCTACCACTGGAGAGGTGGTGCAAAAGAAAGCATAAGAAAAAAAGACGATGCCCTAGCGAAGGGAGAGAAAAAGACTGTCCCAAACAATCCTGTAAGTACTCTTACGTGTTATTTGTTGCTTTTATTTTTCTCTTCTATTCGTGTATTTTTGTTTGGAGGAACTCAAGAAGTTGCATAGAAAACGGGTTGGATTGGGTTGATTTTAAGATTTTTTATTTTTTATTTTTTATTTTTTATTTTTTTTTATTTTAAACCCAATCAATAAGCTTCGGTTTGAAGAAAATACAACTCAATGTTACTGCAGAAATACACTAATTCATGCATTATTGGATTGGTTTGGTTTGGGTTGGTTGGGTTATTGGTTTATGAATAATTTTTTACTTTATTTATTTTATCTTTATTTCTTTCGTTTTTAATTTATAAGAATAGAGTTTTAAATTTTAATTTGCAGTGGTGTTAAATTTTAAATTTTAAAATTTAATTTTCTTTAGTTTTTATCTTTATTTCTTTAGCTAACAAAAGAGCATTTTCCATTATGCTTTCCATATATCAAATATATTATATATTTTTGAGAGAAAGAAGAAAATAGGTCAAGACCTGAGATGAATTAAAATTAATAGGCCAATAGTTTACATAAGTTAATAAATAGATCAAATTACTGTTTTCGTCAATAACTTATTTGGTTATGAACCATAACTTGACAAGTTATTGTCCATAATTGTCCATAACTTGTCTGACTATGAACCATAACTTGATAAGTTTGTTCATAACTTATCTGGTTATGAACCATAACTTGACAAGTTATGACCTATTAATTTTTATAATTAAAAATTAATCTATCTATTTTCTTAAGCTTTTCATATTGGTATATTTTCTACTATTTTCTTACATTTTTTTAGTTGTATGGGTCTCAACCCAAAACCCAACAAATACAGCGTCATTCACAATTAAGAAACCATAGCTGTAATGTACAAAGTAACAAAACTGGGACAATAACTTGACTGAAAATGATAAATACATGGTTAAAATACTCAATACCTATAAATGAATTACTCATCCCTATAGAGCATAAAAAAAAAAAAAAAAAAAAAACTTGGTGAAGAATAATTAAAACTTGCTTCAAAAAAAAAAAAAAAAAAAAAAAAAAAAAACCGAAACCATTTGGAAATAGGAGATAGAGACCGAATATACGATTTGCATGTCGTTCAACAAGATCAGGGAGAAACAACCATAAACAGAGAAAATTGAAACAAAAAGTTTCAAAATTAAATTCTCATGTGCACCTACCATGAACTCAATAACCACATCAACAAGAGTTTCACTATTATTGCTACGACAAACGACAAGAATATTACGTTGTAAAAGAACGTTCGACTTTTACGCACAACCGCGAACGATTTTTTTTGTAAACGATCCGTCGTGAGCCGTGGTGTTCGTGATGGTGCTCGCGCTCATAGCCCGGACCTCATGGTGAGGCTCTGATGCTCTACTGGTGGTTAGACTCTAATCGACAGTGTGAACGATGCACTGTCGTGATGGGAAGCGAGTGTTAAGCGTTATCATTAATAGAAGATGGGTTTCACCTGTCAGTTTCATGATATTCAGTTTTTTATTAGTTAGTGGTGCTAAGCACCATTAGGCCTTATAGCATTGCTTGTCAAAGTAATAAAGTTTGGACTCACTTTTATGAGTAAATAATTTTTTTATTTTCCACCGATTTTTGATTTTTTTTTTTAAAGGATTGATTTTAAAATTTCTTACTAAGCAAATTACTGTAAACCCAAGAGATTAATCGACAAATTTTTTTTAATAAAAAAATTACTTTTTTACTTCTTAATAATAGAAAATTTTTTTTGAACTTGGGAATTCATAGCTCCAATTTCATAACTCGGAGAGCACTTGCAAAGTTTTGGCTAGGAGGTAAAAGATTTGGGGAGATGGATTTTTATCCTGCTCCTTTCTATTTAACTTGTCTAAACAAACTAATAGTATTTTTATTTAAAATGTTTTTAATAAGATACGTACGTTATTTTGAACCATCAGTTCTTTATCAAACACATTTACATATATGTTTATATTTGTTTTAAATTACTTCTAAATAATAAATTAACATTAAAAGGTAAATTGATGGAGTAAAAAAGAAGGAAGATTTCTCCTTCAGACTAAATGAGTGTGGGTCCCACCTAATAAGACAGGGTTCACTTAATGGGTCCTTTGTTGCCCTAAACTTTGAGTGTAGGTCCTACTTAATTAAGACCTCATCTAGTGAGACTCATTCAGACAATCTTTTAATTTTAGATCTTTTAATGCTACATGCTCGATCTTTGGGATGGGTGTAATAAAACTGGAAGTACTTGTTTTTTTAATTCTTGTTTGATTTAAATTAAGATGTGATTTTATGTAATAAAACCGATAAGAACAAATTATTTTTATTACAAAAGAGAATAAAAAATTAAATGGGATGATAAAGTCTTAATTATTACATTTTAAAGATTTTATATTGTAATGAAAAAATTTAAATTTTAAACTCAAATTAATAAAATAAATAATTTCCTCTAATCTAACAAATATTAGAGAATCTTTATCCTATATCTAGTTACGGGAGAAGTTCAAACAATATTGTTTAGTTCTACATTGGGACTAGAGCAATTGCCACTCATCCAAACAATAAGGGATCAACTTTTAATTTTTATATCTGATAGGAAGGTGAAAATTTTTGAAGTTTTCTATAAAATCACGGATGAAATTTTCTTTTTATAGGATCTTGAACTTTTGAAACTATAGTTAAGTTAATGGAAGCTAAATTTAAAATTTATTTTCCAATATGCATTAGCAATCATTTTAGATCTTAGGTGCAGACTAGATGAGATTGAATCTTTTAATTGCTATGTGGCAGGTATTGATACGTCAGATGCTAAAAAATGTTAGAAAAATTATTTGGTTTGTATGAAGCAAAATATGAAACAAGTAAAAAAGAATAGAGAACTTCGACGTCAACTAGCAGTTCGGGGCCTAAAGGCTCGTCGTTAAGTTTTCTGAAGGAAAAAGAAAAAACGCCATGATCGTCATCAACACAAGCGTCTACCGAACTAGTAAAATATTTTGAATAAAATTTTTAATTGATTTTTGTTCCAACACTGTCCATAATAGCCCGTGACATTCTAATAACTCTTTGTAGTATCGAACAAACATTTTGTAATTTAAATTAAATTCTTGACAAGAAGAGAAGCATAATGTATCCGGATATTTAAAATTTTTGCATCAAATAATAAAAAAGATCTTGGAAGAAGCGAAAACAAAACTTAAATGATTCAATTCAAGATTATTTTTTAAAAAATAACAGAATCTTTTACTTATTTTGTAATTTACTTATCATGGAAAAATGCCCGTGAAGGACTTAGAAAATAATTATAGTTTTAATCCTAATTTTAATAACGGGCATATAAGGTTAGATAAAAATGAATCTCGAGTGTGGGTCCCACCTAACCCACTTAGTAAGACCTATGAGAGTTCACCAAACGGGACCCACTCATTATCTCTAACGGGGAGAAGTTCCCGTTTAGCTACTTAGGATTTGAGCAATTGCTACTCATCTAAACGGGGATTTATGCGGTGAAAAAATCTGAAATCACGGATGAAAAGGGATTTTCATAGGATTTTCCAATTATACCTGCATTAAACGAAATGTGGCAAAAAAGTTTTACACACTGGTTATACTTCCAGAAAAAAAAAAAAAGAAGCGTGAAAACTGAAAACAAACGAAAAGCCAAAAAAAAAAAAAAAAAAGCTCTTCTCTCTCTCTCTCAGTCTCTCTCTCTCTCTACTCTTGGCGCTTTCGTCTTTCTCAAACAAACAAGACTTGAGAAGAAAAGCAATTCAGGTCTTTTCTTTTTGACCCTTTCCAGCGATTCGACTTTTTTCTTTTTGTCAATTTCTTTGGTTACTTTTAGTCCACCTTGCTACTTGTTTTGCTGACTGATTTGTTATATATATATATATATATATATATATATATATATATATATGCGCGCGCGCTTTTTAAATTAGTTAATGAAACTCTCATTATTGAGTAAATTTTTTCCAAATTAGTTGTGTTTGGATTGCTGTCCTCTGTTTATCGTGCAGTATAGAAACTGGGTTTCTTTTTTTTTTTTTTTTTTTTTTTTTTTTTTTTTTTTTTGTCGCTGAGAATAGAAACTGGGTTTGTTATAACTTGTTCGGTTGCTTAGTAAACTGGATTAAACAATATAGGATGATGGGAAACATTGAAAAAAGTTTTTATTGTTTGCACTTTGTTAAGCAAAGAAAGGAATACTTTTCTGTAGGAAGAAAAAAGTATAAATGAACAAGACTAGAAAAGCAATTCAGGTCTTTTCTTTTTGACCCTTTCCAGCGATTGGGTTTTTTTTTGTTGTTGTTGTTTTGTTAATTTCTTTCGTTACTTTTTAGTCCACCTTGCTACTTGTTTTTTTGACTGATTTGATATATATGTATACATGTGTGTATATATATATATTTTATAATTAGCTTTTTAAATTAGTTAATGAAACTCTCATTTTGGAGTAATTTTTTTCCAAATTAGTTCTGTTTGGATTGCTGTCCTCTGTTTATCGTGCAGTATAGAAACTGGGTTTTTTTTCTTTTTCTTTTTCTTTTTTGTCGCTAAGAATAGAAACTGGGTTTGTTATATAACGTGTGCGGTTGCTTAGTAAAACTGGATTAATCAATATAGGATGATGGGAAACATTGAAAAAAGTTTTAACTGTTTGCACTTTGTTAAGCAAAGAAAGGAATACTTTTCTGTTGGAAGAAACAGGTATAAATTATCATGAAAAACAAAACCCGTGATTTATTTATTTATTTTTTGGGTGTGTGATATTTTCAGTTCATGACTGTCTTCTGGGTAGTTTTGGATTGAAGGAAGGTATGGAATCTTCAGATGATGAGTCTAAAGCTCAGCCACTATCTGTTTCAAATTACCATTTTGAGGATGGAAATGATGAGCATGTTTCATTTTCTGTTTTGCCAATTCAATGGAGTGAGAGTGAGAGAATTGGTGACGAAAAAGTTAAGATTTTTCTGTATGGGAATGCTGATAATGGGCTTCAGAAAATATATAAGCATGTCATAGCTTGAAGTTTGATCTCTCCAATGCGAAGCCCGAGATTTTGGTGCTCTCGAAGGAGAATTGTTGGATTAAGCTTCTGAAGCCCAGGAAGAGCTTTGAGGGCATAGTAAGGTCAATCTTGATAACAGTGCACTGTCTCCATTTTGTAATGAGACATCCTGAAACATCTGGGAAATCTTTGTGGAGTCACATGTTAAAACTTTTCAGGTATATTTGAACTTCTATTCATATTTGATCTCGCTTATTTCTTGCTTGTTTTCTTTCTGTTGGTGTAAATTCACATTTTTATTCAATTTACAGTTTGCATGAGGTCAAGGCTTTTGAGAGTGAGCTAGTAGATCATTTTTGTTTAATTACTGAAGCTTTTACAAGGAATGAAGCCTTAGCAAAGTCTAAGGTCAGTATAAATTTCACTATTGGGTTTTGTGTAAATGCATGAGCTTTTTTGAATTGTTTTTTCTTTGTTGATGTGGAAATATGGAGTTACTTTTCTTCAATTATTTTAGGGTGTTATCTCTCTAATCATGCAATTAAATTGCATTTTAATTTGTGATTTGAGCAGTTTTTATTCCACTTTCTCAACAAGAATCCTAAGAAGAGGAAACTACGGGATGAGGTTATTTTCTTGTACTATTTTCAATTATCTTGTGCTCACTTTCCCTTTATCTCTCTAATCATGCATTTAAAATTACATTTTAATTTGTGATTTGAGCAGTATTTAGTCCAGTTTTTTACCAAGAATCCTAAGAAGTGGAAACTACGTGATGAGGTAATATTCTGGTACTATTTTTAGTTATCTTGCACTCACTTTCCTTTAAATGTTCTTTTTTTCCTTAATTTTTTTTTTTTGGGAAATTGTGTATTAACAAATGAAGTCATCTATTCTTCAGGACTTCGAATCGAAAGCAGCGTCTGGGTTTGTTGTTGATATGGTGGATGATATTGTTGATGTTGCAGAAGATAAATCCAGTGAAAGTCATGATATCTATGATGATGTCTGTGCCTTTTGTGATGAGGGTGGTGATCTATTGTGGTACGTTCTTTCCATTGGTTAATCATTGTATTTTATACTAGTATTTTTTCTCTGTGACTCATATTTTGGATTATTATTTAGATTTCTACATTGTAGATTTTCACCTTCTTTAGTAGAGATGGTATGAACGATAGTTATGAATTGTTGTTTTCAAGCGTCTTTGAATAGTGTTGTTACAGATACAAAAGATACGGTTGGCTCTAAGAGCTAAATGAATAAATAATCTCAAATTCAAGAGATATGGTTCTGTAATTCTCAATATATAAATAAACTTTATGTATGAAGATATAAGGTATGAAGACTGTTTGACCTAATGCAGTTGTGAAGGGAGGTGCCTGAGGTCTTTTCATGCAACCAAGAAGACTGCCGTGGATGCAAAATCTCATTGCGATTCTCTTGGCTTGACCAAGGATGAAGTAGATGTATGCCACTGGGTGTATTTGTTTATTTATTTATTTTTTACAGAATTCTCTTTTATTTTTCTTGTTTTTCATCTTTTAATGATATCCCACAATTTTTTCCCCCCTGTAAAACTTGGTAGGCGATTCCAAATTTTCTCTGCAAGAACTGCGAATATAAACAACACCAATGCTTTATTTGTGGGGAATTGGGGTCCTCTGATACATCTTCAGGTGCTCAGGTATGAACTTTGTTTTTCTGGGGTTTGGGGTGGCATTGGGGAATTTAGAAGGTTTTAACGTAGGATAGAGATAATAATGTTTTTCTCCTTGTATTATTTACTAGAACGGTAAAGAAAACGTAGTATACAAAAAAGGGCATGCTTTTGTTTGTTTGGATTGGGATATAACAGTGTTATTACTCTTGCACTTATTCATTATGTTTAGGTCTTTTGCTGCGCCTCTATAACATGTGGCCAATTTTACCATCCACATTGCTTATCGAGATTGCTCCATCAAGATAATAAAGATTCTGCGGAAGAAATGGAGAAAAAGATTGCTGAGGGGAGATCTTTCACGTGTCCAATTCATAAGTGCTACATTTGCAAACAAGGAGAGAATAAAAGAGATCCTGATTTGCAGTTTGCTGTGTGCAGGCGGTGTCCTAAATCTTACCATAGAAAGTGCTTGCCAAGGTATGTTGCACCATGTTTTTTCTATTGTTTTCCTTTTCTCATATACAGTTATTTTTTGTTAATATCCTCCGTAAATAATCTTTAGATGTTTTATTTGACTTTCTGGTCTCAGGAAGATCGCTTTTGAAGGAAATAGAAAGGAGGGTATAGTACAAAGGGCTTGGAAAGACCTATTACCCAATCGGATTCTAATATATTGCTTGTAAGTATCCATGTGAAATTCTCTTTTTCCTGATTTTATTGGAAACGACTAACTAAGCAGTTTTGCCTATTTTCCTCTTTAGAGAGCACAAGATGGATGAAAGAATTGAAACTCCAGCTAGGGGCCACATAATATTTCCGGAT
>CP050224.2:6064402-6179269 GCA_012066045.3 Morus alba
ATTATACGAAGAAAGACTCGAAGGAGAAACGTGGGGAAAGGCAGAATGACAAAAGGATGCATGGAAGAGCAAGGGTAGAAACAGCAACAGAGTGCAAATTGGAGATGAATCCTTCACATGTGGAGCGTGGTGGAAATATTCATCAGAACTTTCAGGATCGCCTGTCTCCTTCAGCAATGGAACAACAATGGAATGACACAAAGAAACATGGAAGATCAAAGGTTGAGTCCGCAACAGAGCACAAATCACAGAGGAGTCGTTCACATGCAGAGCTCAGTGGACATAGTCATGAGCATTATCGGAATTGCATGTCTGCCTCACCAATGGAACAACAACAACACAATGACACAAAGAAGCATGGAAGAACAAAGAATGAGACCGCATCAGAACGCAAATCAGAGATGAGTCCTCCACACACGGAGCTTGGTGGACGTAGCCATCACACTTTCAGGAATCACGTGCCTGCTTCACCTACCATGTCGGGAACCACCTTTCGGGGAAACGGGCTAGAACTTCAGATGACAGATTTGGAAGGCAGTACATGAATAGTGTTGAGCATGGAACTGATCATTATAGTGCAAGAAATCGCTTTGGCAATAGAGACTGTATTAATGGAAACAAAGAGAAGCACAAAAAGAAATCTAATATTAGGTCACAAGATTTGTATTCCTCGGGAAGCAATTATGTAGCAGGCCAGAAATCTGGACCCAGCCACATGGGATCAGTCACATTGAACTCGCATTCTTGCAGAAATCCGACTTCATCAGCAGCCGAGCCTTCTTATCCAATAGAAGCATCAACAATGCAGCATTCTCCAAGAGATGATTTTGAGTACACACGGAGCAGATTATATGCTCGATCATCTGGTATGGATTTTGCTCTTGGTCCTAATTTAGAATACTCGAGCACGCACTCGGCTGGTTGGCTGGAACCCGATGAATAACCAAGTACGTTGACATTGTCTCCTCGTAGGCCTTGGTTCGATTTTTTCATAGAATGAAACACTAACATGTCTGGTTCTTTTGGATTTTCGGCAAAGAAGATGTACATAGATAGAAGGATTACCATTCATAGTAGGTTTGGACTGGAGAGTTCATTAACACGTCTGTTTCGTTGTTAATAGGTTGCTTTTCTTCGATATCCGGGATTCATTTTCTGCTTAAACTATATAATAGAATTAACAGCTGATGCTGAAATCACATGAGTTTTGAATGATATTGTTATTGTCAATGCCATATTCAAACTTCAAAGGTGGGAAATTTTTTGTTTTACTTTATTTATTTATTTATTATTATTTGATATTTTACTGCTAGCCTTATTGCTTTCCGAATATGCCCCTAATTTTATTTTTACTCTCTCTTGCTGTTTTTTTTTTTTTTTTTTTTTTTTTTTTCGGCTAATGCTGGAAACATATTTGTGGTTGAGATTACCATTTACAAATTCTAATGAAAAATTAATGTAAAATTAACAATGTGGGATTCAATATTCCTAGTCTTTGAATCAGAAAAAAAAGACAATACAAGTTTATTCATTTCATATATTTAAATTTAAAGTTTAAATTTTATTATAGTAAATTTTTTTTTAAAAATAATAATATTTAATTTTTTTTTATTATAATAAAAAATTTTCATATAAAATTATATTTTAATTTAAAAATTTAAATTAATAAAATAAACGGATGTTATTAAATTCAAAATTGACTAGTCTTATGATCGTGACCAACCATCATTATTATTAAACGCGTCATCAATGATAGAAACGACTTTTTAGTCCTAAAAAGTTGCACACGTTTCTCCATCCATTGCCCATTGGTAGTGACTAGAATGTCATAAAATATCCATTTTTCCAAAACTTTTATTTTATTTATTTATTTATTTCCCGCGTTTTATCTATTGAATAATGCTAGCCAGTTCATCAACCACCAACTCATTCAAGAAACAGATCCAAGATCAAATATCACCTGTTAATATATATATATATATATATATATATATATGTATAGATAGAGAGATAGAGAGAGAGAGAGAGAGGGAGAGAGATATCAAATGGATGAAGAAATCAGGAGCTTCATCAAGGTATGGATTATAGCCATAACAAGCCTTTGCTATTGCTACTACATATCAGCAAGAATTCCAGAAGGAATAAGAAGGCTAATTTCTCTTCTTCCAATCTTTTACATCTTCATTATTCTCCCCTTGGATCTCCACTCCTTCCATCTTGGTGGTCCCACAGCCTTCTTTCTAGTCTGGCTCGGCCTCTCAAAGCTCCTCCTTTTCTCCTTTGACCAACCCCCTCTCTCTCCTCTCCCAACAAACATCTTCCATTTCATCTCCATTGCTTGTCTTCCCATCAAAATCACACAAAACCCACCTCCAAAATCACCCCCAAAAGTAGAAAATCCCATGACCATAGAAAGTACTAACAAAATCCCACATGCCCAAACAATTGAAAAGCCCAACATCACGAAAATTACCAAAACCCATCTGACCAAAAGTGGGAAAAACTGATGTTGTTGAACCCACAAACTAGTGTTCCTAAGGTTGGTTCCAAAGTGGCCAGGTCAGTTTTGATGGCTATAAAGGTAATTTTACTGGCATTGATTGTCAAAGCGTATGAGTATAGACCATATTTACCCTCCTACATAACTCTATTGTTGTACTGTTGTCATATGTATTTGGGCATAGAGATTACACTAGCCCTCGCAGCCCTTCCGGCCCAAACCCTCTTGGGATTCGAGCTCGAACCGCAGTTCAACGAGCCATACCTCACAACTTCACTCCAAGACTTTTGGGGCCGAAGGTGGAACCTCATGGTCTCAAGCATCCTAAAGCCCACAGCTTTCCACCCGGTGCGGAGTTTATTCAGCCCAATAATCGGCCGAAAGTGGGCCCATTTAGCAGGTGTCTTATGGGCCTTTACGGTGTCGGGCCTGATGCACGAGGCCATGTACTATTACTTTACGCGGGCCCGGCCCACTTGGGAGGTGACCTTATTCTTTGTGCTTCAAGGGGTGTGCACGGCGGTGGAGATGGCGGTGAAGAGGGTAGTCGGTGAGAAATGGCGGCTGAGCGGGGCGGTCTCCGGCGGGTTGGCGATGGGGTTCTTGGTTGTTACGGGGAATTGGTTGTTCTTCCCTCAGTTGTTGCGAAACGGTGTGCACGAAAAGACTTTAAAGGAGTACACCATTATGGTTGACTTTATCAAACAAATAGTGAGATCGTGCGGTTGGCGTGTGATCTAGAGTTAAGATGTAAAATTGTGAATGTTTGGTTAATGGATTTAAAATCATGATTCAGAATTATTTTCGATTTACGTGTGTTTTTTTTTATAAAAATAATATAGTGAATTACGAACTATAATTTGAATATCCTACGAATCTAATAACCAAACGTCTGTCTGCCCCACTTGGTGGTCCAGTCCAGGAGTATTTCACATCTCAACTACGTGCATAAGCAAACCATGGAACCCTTGCGCATACGCAACTACGTCCCTTTTTGTTGTATTCAATTGAACTTGCGTCCCTTTTTTATATTTCTATGATAATATCTTGTCACATTCACTAAAATGTATGTTAATTTAAATATTATATTTTATTTATTAATTAAAAAGTCATGTAACTTAAAATATTTGATTAATCTTATTGGTCTCAATAAACTTTGATGTCATTTCGTGTTTATCTTTTAAATTTTAAAAACTATAAATTTATTCTCTAAACTATGAATTTGCCTACTTAGGCCATTCTATTATAATTTCTCTTAAAATCAGACGAAAAAAGTGAGAATTAAGTGTGACTATGTGGTTTTTATCTATTTATTTTTAGTAGAAATTCAAGTAAAAACATTAATTACGGGACTGCATTATTCTTTTTTTTTTCCTATTTGTTTTTAACATATTACTATAAAAGGAGTTAAGTGAGAATAATTTAAAATTTAAAAGGTAAAGTAAGAGTTTTTAGAGTTTAGAGGTAAATTACGAATGATTCTAAAGTTAATTAGAGGACAACAGTGATAATAATCCAGAATAGATATTATTGAGGGATACGAATTGAACTGAAAACCTCTTTGTTGTATCTTTTGATGTGAACATCCTAACTAGTATGCTCTGACAGAGATTTATATCATTGCATCAAATAAATCTCTTTGTGATTATCTCGTCAACTTTTTTTGCGACGTGCATGGTAGCTAGTCGCAAATTTATCTTTTCCAATTCCAGGGTAAGATATAATTATTATTTTTCATCCTATATATACATGTATTTTTTTTCCAGGTTGATATAATGTGTAATTATTTGAAAATTGTACCTTGATCCAGGATCTTTAGACTTTACATTTTTTTAATTGTACATATGTAATTATTATTATTATTTATTATTATTATTATTATTATTATTATTATTATTATTATTATTATTATTATTATTATTATTATTATTATTAATGGTGTTGCTAAAGGCAAAATGGAAGAGAACAAACTGAATCACATATATAACAATATACGTAAAAGAGTAGTAGAAACTCTTATAACATAACATAACATAACAATACGAAGAAAACACTGAAACAGTTAACAATCTGCTTGTATTGGTTGAGACTTGAGAGTTTATGAAACTACTCAAGCCATTGCAACATTATCGACACAAAATCCTTCATAGCAAAAGTACTTGCCAGTTTGTTAAGAAAATCCAGTTTAACTATTTGTCTGTGCACCGCCGTATCCTCGACCGCCACGACCAGCTGGCATGTCATGTCCTGGTTGGCCACGGCCAGGCATGTCAGATCCTGTGCGGCCATGTCCAGGCATGTTGGATCCAGTATGGCCGCGACCAGTCATGCCTGTACTACCATGTCCTGACTCGTGTTCACTGAAACGGTCGCCATAGTTAGCCTCATCCCATTTGTCAATTTTTATAGTGTCTAAGGTTCCGTTCATTTTACCGATTTGAGTTTTGCTACAGTAAAAAACTCTTATAAATAATCACATCTAACTTTTTTGCTACAATAAAAAGCTCTCACGTAAAGTCACATCTCAACTCGAATTAAAAACTCGAATAAGCGAACAAAGCGGTCAATAAAATAAAAAAGTAGTAATTGTATCATATAACATACAATATGCATGCATTATATAATGTTCCAGCATTTTAGTAACCCTCTCTCGTCATTTAACAAAAATGTATATATACTGCATGTACGTGTAAGTGTGTATCTATGTCACAACATAAGGTAAACATATAGCGTTAATCAGTGAACAATTGATTGACTCAATTGGTAAGTTGATCATTACTGATCGATATGAATCAGTGTATAAAAAGTTCAATCGATGATTGATCTTGATTAGCGAATCTACTAATTTAGTAGCCATCGACCATTTTTCTGAAAGAGGTGGCCAAAACTAACAACCACACCAAATTTATCTAAATGAAATAAGAACTTAATTTTGTTTTTTTTTAACCAGTTACAATAGTTATACATCACACTATATATTATATCCCTTGTTGGCAAAAATTTTGGTAACCAACTTGATTGACGTAGTAACAAGACATATTCTTATCCTTTTAGAGTGTTTGTGTGTGCGCACGCGCGCGCATGTAAGAAGTACTATTTAGAGGAAGAAAACAAGAAATTCAATCTCAGCGTACTCATGCGCTGAGACCTCCAAGGAGATCAACAGTACAATAGGAAATGCAAGAGCAAGCAGGATAAAAGCCTTTGAGTAAGCCATTTTTCCTATAAAATATACAACTCAACAAAGAAGACAACATTGGAATGAAATGTAAGACAAGAAAAGAAGATAGTTTGCCCAGTGAAAGATAATTGAAGTTCTTGTGACTCGCCCTATTCATAGAACACTAAGATGGGGAGATTGTATGTCTATTTGGTATGAGGGTTCAAATCAGAGTGGTTTGAACTTTCGGTTTTAACCATCTAAGTTTTGAATTGTGGTTCAAACCATAAAATTTTAGGTTTGAACCATACAATAAAAGGGATAAGTGGTTCTATTTTTAAGGGTTCATAATGGTTAAAACATCAGTAAGGGCTCAAATCTTAAATCTTTTCTTTTTAAATCAAACACTAATTTTATTAAATTGGGTTCAAACCACTTTTTACTTTTTAAACAAATAAACACTTGTTTAAACCTAAACCACAGTTCAAACCTTGACAATCCTCATCCCAATGAGATCCTGAATTCTTTAAAATTCAAAGAGCTAATCTTAAGGAATATTGGGCCTCAGTTTTGATGCAACATTCCGACTTCATGATTTTATATAATTTGTATATTCTTTTGTATTTCTCCCTACTATTCATTGGCCACATATATATATATATATATATATATATATAATTATACAAGCTTGGTTTTCATCCTCTCCAAGAATATAAAAATAAAAGTTAAGAAAGAGTTAGAAAGAATGGAACAAATACAACCCGAAAGGGCAAGCTATCCCAAGCCGAATAAAATCCGAAAGCCCTCAACGTCCTATATTTGCTGCTAGTAGACACTAATGCCATGAGTCTCACAGCTAGCAATAGGGGCCTGAGGTGGTTTTTGACGTTTTTTTAGAAACGACCGAACAAACTAAAAATAATTAAGTAACCTAGCTAATTGCCTTCACTAGCTAGTTTCGGAGTGCATTTCTTCTGCTTTTAACTTTCATTGGCATGATTTATCTGGCTCTTGATTCTCTCTATGAGACAATAATTAATTATTTGAGAGACAAAAGAGTAGAAAAATTTGACTCTTTTAACTTCAAAATAGGTAATTAAGCTGTATACAATTTCCCTTTAACAAGTAAATAAATAAATAAACTAGCCGCTAATTAGCTTATTAGGAAGTGTGAATTTCGGGGCCGTAAACTTCCCAAAAACTTACTGTCTTTATGTTTATTATTTTATTTTATGTTATTTGTTCTACCTTAAAAGGAAAATAACAGCTCTCTGTATCTTCTTAACTAAGATGAAACTCCTAATCATTTAAAGGTGGTAATTAGGTTACGAAATTGCTTTTTTTTTTTTTTTTTTTTTTTTTTTTTTTTTTTTTTAATTTCTGTTCCCGCAAATATTTCATTCTAAAGAAAGTTATGATTTGCTTATGATTTTGTTGATAATATACTATGATGCTAATTATCAATCTGTATGAATGGCTAACTTAAAGTGGCAATTGCAATTTTAGCATTTGAGAGCAAATAACACTCTCCAATATAATGCTACTTATTGTGTTACATTTTTTATATACTATATTTTGTGGTAAACTTCCTACCAAATACAACATATGGAAATTTGGCATTTGAATGCTATTGGTTGAAATCTTTACATTTTAATGTAATTATTGCAACTTTTGCATTTTCTAATTATTTTAAAAATAAAAGTTTGCTTTTACAACTTTAAAAGCTTAATGATTATGGGAAAAATTAGTGGATTTAGCATTTTAAATAGTATTATGCATTGAAGCAAAAACGAAAATAACATAAATTATACTTTTTAAAGTTAAGTATATATACAATTAGTATTAACATTTACATTAGAGACGGTTTTAAAAGCTTTTCTAGTAGAGGTGGTAATTAGCTTTTTTGCCGCTATAGCTTTTGTTTTTCTTAAATGTTTTTCTTAACGTTGGAATTACCTCAATAATATAGGGCATGTTTAGTTCACTGATTCGAATTTTTAATTCGAGTTGAGATGTGATTTTATGTGAGAGTTTTTTTACTGTAGTGAAAAAGTTAGATGTGACTATTTCTGAAAGCTTTTTACTACAACAAAACTCGAATTCTAAACTCGAATCGGTGAAATGAACAGGATCATAGTATTTTCTAATTTCTTTTATCAGACGGCCCCCTATAGTTTGATCTAATATTGACCGGGGACGAGCCCCAAGGTCTTTAGGTCCTTGGTTATATGTTTTCCTGCTATTGGTCGTTCCTTTGCACAAAACTGACTGAAGCCCTTCTTTTTCTCCATTTTCTGCAAAACCCTTTCCCTCACTAGCCTCTCCTTCTTTCTTTACAATTCCGGCCTTTATCCCTAAATTAGTCCAAATCTAGACCTTGAAAGCCATTAACCTCTCTCAATGCCTCAAAATCTTCCTTCATTTTCTCTCCTTTCCCCCTTCCTCTCCTCACCACCATTGAGCTACTATCAAGCCACCATTGCCGAGCCACTAGAAGGAAAGTCTTTACCATTTCTCCCCGCAATCCTTGTTACCATTTTTAGTATGTTTCCTAGTTCTGATTTTTTTCAAAGTTTCATATAGTTAGTTTAATGACTTTTTGATTGGGATTTGTGGTATGTTTTTTTTTTGTTTTTTTTTTTTTTTTTTTTTTTTTTGTTAATTTATCGTGTTGTTTAGTTAGCTATTACTTGTTTGTTATTTTTTATTGACTTCATGAATATAATTGACTTAGTGAAGACTGTTAGGTTTTTGTTAATTGGCTGTGTTGGCAAAACAGTTTTTGGTTGTACAGATTCAAAATTAGGTTCTAGAAGACATTATCCAGCTGACTGCTTTTTGGAGAAGAAGATAGTGTTGTTGTCTATTTTTGAAATTAGATTTTGTGCAGAAAAATCAAATTTTGTTGACTTGAAGATCAGCTTGTGGTTAATCGGATAAGGCTTAACAAATACGGATCATGAGGTCATCCTATATTAGTAATTGAGTTTAACTCCTGAGGAGATTTGATTCATTGAATTTTAAAAAGGTGAATCCGAGAGTTTTGTAATTCAAACTCAAGAAGTAAGATGCTGCAGATAATGCTGAGAAGGATTTTTTGGTAACTGAATATAGGTTCAAAAGTTGAAAAAGAAGATACGCGGAAAGGATTTATATGGAAAGAGGCTCTGCAAGAAAAGGTGGTTGACTACAGAAAAAGTCTGGTGAGAGAGAATCGGTGATGAAGGAGAACAATTTGTAGTTTATGTTTTTTTTTTCACGTTGAAAGTATGAACAACTGAAGGAAGTTCAACAGTTGAAGGTGAAGACGTGTGGTACATGCTAAACTGTGTCATTGTGAGAGTTCATCACAACGGCGTCATAGTCTAGGAGGGAGTCCTTGAGTAAATAAGTCCGTCAGGGTTGTAATTCTTAAATCATAGTGAAATTGTTTACTGTCTGGGTGTGGCCCTGCAGAGTAGGTGTGCGCACCGAACTGCGATACCATATTGTGTGTTCATTTACTTTTCTGTACTATTATTTTGTGTGGCTTAAGTTTAATTGGTATTGAAAATTGTGCAAGTAGTGTCCCAGATAGTGTTTCAATTCATCTGAGACATCTGACGTAACATTAGATCTATCAAGTGGTATCAAAGCGGTTCACTGACCAGAAGTTCTGTGAGATCTTGGAAAAATTGATATGCTATGTCTAAGATGGATCAGCTGAAGGAAAGAGGTTCAGTATCACGTCCACCGCCGCTCGATAGATTAAATTATTCTTATTGGAAGGCTCGGATGAAGGCTTTCATCAAGGCTCAAGATGAAAAAGCTTATTGTGCTGTCCTGACCGGCTGGAAGCATCCAGTAACTAAGGATACAGAAGGAAAAGAAACTCTCAAGCCTGAAGAGTCATGGAGTATTGCTGAAGACAGGTTGGCCAACTACAACTCACACGCGCTCAATGCAATATTCAGTGGAGTTGATGTTAATCAGTTCAAGATGATATCCACATGTGAATCGGCTAAAGAAGCATGGGGGATTCTGGAGGTAGCTCATGAAAGAACAACTGCGGTCAGACAATCAAAATTGAATATGCTCACTACCAGGTTCGAAACTCTTCGGATGCTTGAAACTGAAACTATTTTTGAATTTAATTCTCGATTATGTGATATAGCTAATGAATCTTTTGCTCTTGGTGAAAAAATCTCAGAGGCAAAACTTGCCAGCAAGACCCTGATATCTCTACCATAGAGATTTGCTTACAAAGTCACTACTATTGAGGAGGCAAAAAATATTCAAACTATGGACTTGATGAGTTGATGGGATCATTGAGAGCATTTGAAATGAATCTGGACCAGAACAAGAAGGGGAAAGAAACTGCCTTTCAAGCAGAATTGCAAAAACTGACTGTGGAAGAAGATACAGGAGATCCACAAGTCTTGGTAGAATCGTTTGCTCTTTCGATGAAGAATTTCAATCGCATTATGAAACGAGTAAAAGGCATGGGTTTCACTCCAAATTCTGGTAAATTTAACAACTTCCAAAAGAATACAGATGTTGCAAGCAATTCAGAAGCCAAGACACGAAATCGAGGCATCCAGTGTCGAGAGTGTGACGAATATGGACACATCCAATCAGAATGCGCAAATACGCTTAAAAAGAAGAAGAAAACATTCAACGTGACATGGAGCGATGAAGAATCTGATGGTAGCCAGGAAAATGAAGATCATGTGAACAATTATGTTGCTTTCCATGTATATTAAGATGTTTCCAACAACAGTGTTGCAGATTGTGTCACAAATGATGTTGGAACATCATCTATAATACAGTCAGAAAAACCAGAAGAAAATGGAGATCTTTGTCATTCTAACAGTTTTAGTAATGATGGAGAACAGACACAGGAGACTATTCAAGAGGCTTATGAATCAATGTTCAACAAATGGATTTAGGTGGTAAAGTTGAACAAGTCACTTGAGAAGAAATTGGCTGATGCTGAATAAGAGAAGGAGGACCTAAAGATGAGGCACGAGTTCAAGATTGCTGAAATGAGAAAAAGACTGCAGGAAGCTAATGCCTAATTAGAACGTACTTAGAAGACCTTAAAGATGATGAATACTGGTACTGTGAAATTAGACCACATCTTGTCTATGGGAAAATCCAGTCATGACCACTTTGGACTAGGCTACAGTGGGGAATGCCAGTCATCCAAGTCATTCTTTTTTAAAGAAAAGTCTCAGGTTGGGACAAAAATCCCTCACTCCAAAACCATTATCCATGCTCGCTCATGACAAAAAACATTTATTCCCATTTGCTACTATTGCAGTTTTCTAGGACATATTCGGCCACGGTGTTACAAATACCTGAATGCCTTAAAATGAGGTATGCATCTGAATTCGCCAACTGTTGCAAGAACGACACCAAGGAGGAAGATTGATGGAGATAATAGAAGTACACGTAAGGTGTGGGTGAGGAAATCCGACTTAAGATGTCCTGTGGCTTACACGTCTTTGAAAGTGAGTACTACTAACTCATGGTATTTTGATAGTAGATGCTCTAGGCATATGACAGGTGAAAGAAGTTTTCTAAAGAATTTCAAAAATTTGACCGATGGACACGTGACTTTTAGTGACGGTGTTAAAGGAAGAGTGCTTGGGAGAGGAACTCTAGATGTTGATGGATTACCAAAGCTAAAGAATGTGTTACTTGTGGAAGGATTGAAGGCAAATCTCATAAGCATTAGCCAGTTGTGTGATCAAGAACTCTTTGTGAGTTTCTCCAAAAACAAGTGTCGTGTGATGGATGAGGAAGAAAATTGTGTGATGGAAGGATCAAGATCATCTGACAATTGCTACATGTTGATTGACCCACTATTGTGTTTCAAAACCACTAAAGAAGAAATCGAGGTATGCATGGCATCAAAAGCTCAGACATCTTAATTACAGAAACTTTAAGAAGATAGTTGATGCAAGGGTAGTGAGAGGAGTGCCTAAACTCGGACTAATACCACTCGGAATATGTCGAGCATATCAAGTTGGAAAGCAGATAAAGGTGTCACACAAGGTGTTACAATACATTACCACAACACAGATACTTGAACTACTCCACATGGATCTTATGGGTCCTATGCAGGTTGAAAGCATTGGTGGAAGAAAGTACATATTTGTGTGTGTAGATGACTTCTCTAGATTCACTTGGGTTGACTTTATTAGGGAGAAAATTGATACCTTTAAGGTGTTCCAGAATTTGTGTACAAAGGTTCAAAGGGAGAAAAACTGCAATATTGGGAAGATAGTGAAAATTAGAAGTGATCATGGCAGGGAGTTTGAAAACACTATATTTGCTAAATATTACAATAAGCACGGCATTGCTCATAAATTCTCAGCACCAAAGACTCTTCAACAAAATGGAGTTGTTGAAAGAAAGAACATAATGCTTCAAGAGATGGCTCGTGTTATGCTGTTTGTCATATAGATTATGGGTAGAAGCAGTTCATACTGAATGTTACATAGTATATCGAGTTTATTTCAGACCTGGAACAAGAAACACTCCGTATGAGATATGGAAGGGAAGGAAGCCAAACCTTAATTACTTTCATGTTTTTGGAAGTATGTGTTACATTCTAAAAGATCGGGAACTAAGAGGAAAGCTTGGTACAGAAAGTGATGGAGGAGTTTTTCTTGGATACTCTCCTACTAGTTGTGCATATAGGGTCTACCACAAAAGGAGTCAAATGATTATGGAATCCATAAATGTGGTGATTGATGACTTTAATGATGAATGAAAGAGAACCACAAATGATGAGATATACAGGTCTGCTGAAGAAGATGACAAGATGTTTGAGGAATGGCATTTGGAGGATAGTGCTGCTGATGATGTTACACTTGATGTTGGGACATCGTCTGAGACTCAGATGCCAGATCAAGAGGAAGAAGTCCTAGATGCAGCTAATCAGATTACTAGAGAACCATCATCCAAAATCAAGAGGAATCACCTAGTTGAGGAAGTAATTGGCATAATAGATGAAGGAATACGCACCAGAGACAAGCCAAGAATTAACTATCGTGAGATGGTAAGGTATGTTTGAGGAATGGCATGTGGAGGATAGTGCTGCTGATGATGTTACACTTGATGTTGGGACATCGTCTGAGACTCAGATGCCAGATCAAGAGGAAGAAGTCCTAGATGCAGCTGATCAGATTACCAGAGAACCGTCATCCAAAATCAAGAGGAATCACCTAGTTGAGGAAGTAATTGGCATAATAGATGAAGGAATACGCACCAGAGACAAGCCAAGAATTAACTATCGTGAGATGGTAAGGTATGTTTGATACACTTCTCAAATTGAACCAAAGAATGTTAAGGAAGCTTTGCTAGATGAGTACTGGATAAATGCAATGCAAGAAAAGCTCGAACAATTTATGAGAAATGATGTATGGTCGTTAGTTCCCAGACTAAAGGATTCCAATATCATTGGAACCAAGTGGATTTTCAAGAATAAAATAGATGAAAATGGGAATATCACCATAAACAAGGCATAGCTTGTAGCTCAGGGTTACACTCAGATTGAAGGGATTGACTTTGATGAGACATTTACTCCGGTAGCACGACTTGAGTCCATTCGATTACTGTTGGCCATCGCATGTTTGATGAGGTTCAAGTTACACCAAATGGATGTGAAAACTCCTTTCCTAAACGGGTTCTTGAGTGAAGAAGCTTTTGTGGAACAACCAAAAGGCTTTGAGGATCCAGAACATCCAGATTATGTTTACAGACTCAAGAAGGCTCTATATGGTCTAAAGCAGGCTTCGGAGGCATGGTATGAACGTTTGACGGAATTCCTTAAAAAGAAAGGGTATACAAGAGGAGGAGTTGACAAGACACTGTTTATCAAGAAGTTTAACACTGGAATCATTATGGCTCAGATATATGTGGATGATATTGTATTCGACTCTACTTCTCAAGCCAAGGTGGATGAATTTGTGAATCAGATGAAGAAGGAATTTGAAATGAAGATGGTTGGTGAGTTGAATTACTTTCTGGGGTTGCAAATAAAATAGCTGGAAAATGGCATTTTTATTTCACAAAGCAAGTATGCTCGGAATCTTGTGAAGAAATTCGGCCTTGAGCAGTCTCAACACGTGAGAACACCAATGGAAAATAGTGACAAGTTGACAAAGGATGCTTGCGGCATTGCTGTGGATCCTAGTCTCTATAGAAGTATGATAAGGAGTCTTCTCTACTTAACTGCTAGAAGACCAGACATTTGTTATAGTGTTGGGGTGTGTGCTAGATATCAAGCTAGTCTGAAGGAGTCACATGTAACGGCTGTCAAGATGATCATTCGCTATGTGAGTGGGACAACTGACTATGGTATTTAGTATTCAAATGATACTAGCTCTAGTCTTGCTGGATTTAGTGATGCAGATTGGGCAGGCAGTGCTGATGACATGAAGAGTACTACTGGAGGATGCTTCTATCTTGGAAACAATGTGGTCTCTTGGCACAGTAAGAAGCAGAATTCAATTTCATTATCTACTGCTGAGGCTAAGTATATTGCTGCAGGAAGCTGTTGCACACAATTGGTGTGGATGAAACAAATGTTGCATAATTATGGAATTCCACAAGAATGGTTAACTGTTTATTGTGATAATTTGAGTCCTATCAACATATCAAAGAATCCGGTTCAACACTCCAGAACAAAGCATATTAATATACGACATCACTACATTACAGATTTGGTGGAACGCAAACTGGTTAGTTTAGAGTATGTTGCAACAGAAAAACAGATGGCTGATATCTTCACAAAGGCACTAGATTCTGTCAGGTTTGAATCTCTAAGATCGGCTTTGGGAATATGTGTCGTGTAAGTAAAAACAAAAGAAGAAAGAAAAAAAATGACAGTGCGTTTTGAGCCTACGGGTATTTAACAGCACATCCTACCTAAAATCACTATTCAACATCTTTCTCTAAATCCCTAAGCCCCAAAATCGCAATCACTTTGCTCTCTCTCAGCTGCAACAATGGTGTCCACAAGACAAACATAAAGATCTACAGGAGATGCAGAAGTTAAGCGATTCCAGAAAGCCGTCCAAGATCGTGTAATCGTAGCCATGACAAGAACTTCATGACAATCAACCCAAACTCCTTCAAGGAAGAAAACTCCAAAGCGCAAGTTTTTTGCTTCGCGCAATTGCCAATCGCAGACCACCGACTCATCTCCGGTACCTCTTGCCATGATTCAGCCATGGGAGATGGTAGTTCATACGCCGATAAATGCAACGACTTAAGAAGATGAAGAAACTTCGAAGCCCGGCACTCCACGGGAATCTCCTCCTCCGAACCAGTCCTCTCCATCCACCAAGTATGTATTCGCTACTCCGCAGGGTTTTCTAACCACTTCGAGGAACCATCTGACTTCGGATGGGGATAATGTCTCCACCACAGAAGGAGATGAACAAAGTCCACCGGATTTGTTGACTGCTCCTCCACAGCCTGGTTTTCCCTCTTGGAAATCCTGATTTATGGTGTAACCTGAAGGCCTTAAACCGCGATCACCTACTCGAATTGAAGATGAAATTCCAGTGCAGCTGTCCAAGAAGTGCTCAGTTCCTGAAGATAGTGACTCTTTGTTTCAACCCAAAAAAGAGCAGGTATATGCTGAGAATTTAGATAGCAATGTGGGTCAGTCATTACCAAAAATTTCTGGTGAGTTCAAAGAAACAGAAGACACCGTCGTCTAAAGGTGGTTCAAAGAAACAAATGAAGCCTTCAGCAGTTCCAGTGTGTCCAAAGCAAGCTACTGGAGCCAGTTTAAAGACTCTAAAGCCTGGTAAGTCTGCTAGTCCTTCTACAGCATGTCCAGCTCGAAATGATTCACTATGGAATGTAATGACAAAAAGAAAAATTCACTATGAGCTACTAATCAATCTGATTGAATATGAAGAATTGGGAATAGTCCAGCTCTTAAAGGCACGAAATCTATATGGTACTGTTTTGCGAGTTCAGTGTTTAGTAAAAAATATTGTGATAGAATTTTATGCCAATCTGCTCAAAGCTATTCGAGAGCCAAGCTCTGATATGTTCCACACCGTCTATGTTAGAGGCGTAAAGTTTGAATTCTCACCAAAGGTGATTAATAATTTTTATGACAGTCATGTGGAGACTGTGAGTCTAGAAGTTGATTATGATAAGGTTGTGACTGAACTAACTGCTGGTGTTCGCTGTCAATGGACTCATGTTAAAAGTAAAAATTTTCCTACTGTGGATCTAAGCTTGAAGTACTTTGCTCTACACAAAATTGCGGTAGAAAATTGGCTCCCAAGCTTTCATACTACTGGTGTGAACAAACAACTGGCCGAGGTCCTATATTTATTGGCACAGGAGTTCCCATTGATATTGGGGAACTGGTCCTTAATGAGATCATTGGTCATGCAGAGGTGATAAGACCAATTGCAACACTCCCTTTTCCATCCGTGATATATGGAGTTTTAATGTCACAAAAGGACATCAAGACAGCAGATGATATGTTGGAACCATTGAATCGCCCTCTTCGAGTGTCTCAGAAACTCCGTGAAGGCAATCATGTGAATGACGTGCAGGGGGAGTCTGATAATAATGAAGTAGAGATTGAGGGGAAGAGTGTTTTAGAAGACTTTGCAGGTAATGTGACCTCTGGATCAAGTCTAAACATTGTTGCTGCTCAGAGACATCGCACCATGCAGTATCTGCAAAAGGAGTTGGCTAGGCTCACGAAGAAAGAAAAACCTCTAGCTCAAGGACAGAAAGAAGTTAGTCAGAGAAAGAGAGAAACTGCGGCCTTCCTGGCTGACCTACTTGCTCCATCACCCATTCCCGAAGCTGCACCAGAGTCTGCTCCAGAATGATGTGGCTGTGTTCGTTTGGCTTTGTTTTAGTCAAAAGGGGGAGTAGTTAACATGAATAGTTTTTCTTAGTTGTGTTTTTCTTAGTTGTCGTTTATTAATGTCAGTTTGGAATTTTTTTTGTTAATGTCAGTTTTGCCAAAAACCGCCACAGGGGGAGATTGTTAGGTTTTTATTAATTGGCTGTGTTGGCAAAACAGTTTTTGGTTGTACAGATTCAAAATTAGGTCTAGAAGACATTATCCAGCTTGCTATTTTTGGAAAAGAAGATAGTGCTGTTGTCTGTTTTTGAAATCGGATTTTGTGCAGAAAAATCAGATTTGTTGACTTGAAGATCAGCATGTGGTTAATCAGATAAGGCTTACCAAATATGGATCATGAGGTCATCCTATATTAGCAGTTGAGTTTATCTCCTGAAGAGATTTGATTCATTGAATTTTAAAAAGGTGAATCCGAGAGTTTTGTAATTCAAACTCAAGAAGTAAGATGTTGCAGATAATCCTGAGGAGGATTTTTTCGTAACTAAATATAGGTTCAAAAGTTGAAAAAGAAGATACCTGAAAAGGATTTATATGGAAAGAGGCTTTGCAAGAAAAGGTGACTGACTACTGAAAAAGTCTGGTGAGAGAGAATCGGTGATGGAGGAGAACAATCTGTTGTTTATGTTTTTTTCACGTTGAAAGTATGACCAACTGAAGGGAGTTCAGCAGTTGAAGGTGAAGACGTGTGGTACATGCTAAATAGTGTCATTGTGAGAGTTCATCACAGCGACGTCATAGTCTAAGAGGGAGTCTTTGAGTGAATAAGTCTGTCAAGGTTGTAATTCTTAAATCATAGTGAAACTGTTTACTG
Organism: Morus alba; assembly: GCA_012066045.3. Lineage (NCBI taxonomy): Eukaryota > Viridiplantae > Streptophyta > Magnoliopsida > Rosales > Moraceae > Morus > Morus alba. The sequence goes on from CP050224.2 coordinate 6,081,774, forward strand.
TCTGGGCGTGGCCCCGCAGAGTAGGTGTGCACACCGAACTGCGATACCATATTGTGTGTTCATTTACTTTTCTATACTATTATTCTGCGTGGCTTAAGTTTAATTGGTATTGAAAATTGTGCAAGTAGTGTCTCAGATAGTGGTCCAACATTATCTAGGACATCATACATAACATTAGATCTATCAAAGACGATTCATCAAGCAGATCTATCATTATACATGAGCATGATATGGAAGCACTATTGATCAATCGTGAGGACGTGTGCCTTATAAAACAACTTTTATATTGACATTGAATCAATATTTATAAAGTATTTAATATTGTATTTTATTTGAATAAAAGCTAGTTATTTATTTATCATTAATTATGCAATGATACATCATATTTCAATGCTTATAAAGTGTTCGTTAATTATGTATATGTTAAGAACGATATGTAAGAAGATATAATATTAAGGATATATATATATATATATATATATATATATATATATAAGCATAAAATTGAGTTGTTCAGTACCGTTGAGTATAGTTGGAGACTTTACTCTGATGAGGTTGTGATGTTGTCTATTTTTGAATTGGTGGAATGACTAAACTGGGTTGTCTCTAAAAGTGTTATAGAGTAGAGACATTTATGTATTAAGAATACATTGAACGTGACCACAGTGAAATATATTCTTTGATAAGATCCGTTTATTTATAAATAACTATTATTCCATTAATAAGATGATTAATTGTGAATGGAACATATTATCTAGAATAGTTGCAATTTCAATCATGGAATTCATAACTTTAATGTTGAATATTAATAACATTGCTTATGAGGTGTTAAGTCGGGAATCTTAGGGTTCGTTTGGTTCCTAGATTCGAATCCCTGATTCGAATCATGATTCATGATCGCTACAGTATTTTCTCTCATAAAAAATACACGTAAATCGAAAATGGTTCAAATCACATAATTTGAATACATGAACCAAACGGATCCTGTGATTGAGATCTCGTATCCATTGGATAGACTAGACCTTATCTATGATTTTTTTTTTTTTTTAGATAAAACGCTCATTAGAGAATTAATAGAACCCATGGACAATGACATATATAATTACAGAGCTTGAAACAAAATTATTCACGTAAATCTCTAATTATGGATATTCACAGTGAAAGGTTGCATCACACGGTTGGCAATTAATACTCGTATGTGGCATACTTATTATACGAGGGATCACCTACCATGCATGTCTATCTTCGCCAAGATTCACTTTTCAACTGCTGAAAGAATCAAAGGAAGGTTTACCAACCTTTGAACAAAATTTTGATAAAAATTTAAAATTTCTTATAGACTCTGATTTCTGTTATGATTAATTATTTTTATAGTAAATTTTTATCAAACTAACTACGGTTTAGCTATTGATTTTTTTTCAAGGATCTGATTAATGATCGGAGGAATTCTATGTTAGTACTAACACGAATACTTACAAATATATCAGATCGTTAATAATTCTTACAAGTAAAGAAAAAAGGGCAGTTTTACCATAAAAGTTCTTTATTATTATTATTATTATTAGCATACTGCACTACTGATAAAATAAAAAATAAATAAATAAAATAAAATAAAATAAAAAACCATTTATCAACTCGTTACCCTATTGTACGGATGTTATAACTAGTGGGGTACTCAAGCTGGCGCAGGAAAAACCTTTTTCATTTTCTTATTTTCATAGTTTTAAAAGATTGAGTGGCCGGGATTTAATTTAATGTGATATCAGTTGTTTTTTCTCTTTCTTTTGCTTAAAAAATTCAACGTCTATCTACCTCTTTTGTAATTGTGTGCTTTTGATGCAGGAGCTGTTTTCAGCCTAACTACTTGCCGTTTATTACTAGTGTCTAGCAGCTGATTGTCGTTTTAGCATTTATTAATTGTCGATGTCGTATTATTCTCCTGGGATATTTTATCTAGTTTTTTTCCAGCTCTCTCAAGCATTCGAGCATGTTAATTGATTCCATATGAGATTTGGCTCAATTACGAATACCGAATTCTCTTACTTTTCAACTCAGATTTTGAGTTTTTAGACGCTTTGGAAGAAATAAATGGTAGGAGTTCAAAGATAAAAGAACAGATAGTAAAGATATATTAAATATAGTTCGATATCACATTTCAATAATGTCACTAAAGAGATCCTAGACTACTTAACACACTGAAGACAAACCCGCTTGTATTGGTTGAGAGTTTATAAAACTACCCGAACCAATACTTATACACTTTTATTCACAAAACCTTTCTTAGCAGTATATATTTGAAAGACATATATAGAGTGCAGCCACGTAAGGGACACAAAGATTCCAGTTTTCGGGCGGGCATGACCGGTCTCGGTTGCATAGTGCCGCAAAACGGCTACCGAAACTGTCACCATGGTTAGCTAAATGTTTCTCCGCCTGGCCAATTTGTGCAGTTTCTGAAGGAACAGATCAAGAAGTCTTAATTCTTACGTAAATGTTCATCCATGCACGTGAATACATGCCTTACGTAAATGTTCATCAATAAGTTACTAGATTAGGTAAATTATTTTCAATCTAGACATAAGTATGTTAAGGGCAATTAAGAAAAATGAGATTTTTGAGGATTTAATAAATTGATCATTATAGTAAATTATCCTTCATTAAAGGAAATGAATACATGCCTTAAATAAAGGGCTAGATTTCCTTCATAAGTTGCTAAAATAGTATAACAAACGACAAATAATCTCACACTCTTAATGGGTGTTCATTTTCAGAAGTAAGCAAGTAAGAGAATAGGTTGTTTGGTGAAAAGTGGATTCCAGCTCTGTAAATTAGGTAAGTAGGAATCTCGCCTACAGCATGGACAGATTTTAAAGAAAAAAAAGTTACACATGTTATATATGCATGTTTATGCTTTAAGTATTGTATGCGATGCTATCTCATGCTGCATACACTTAAGCAATGCACATGAATTATATGTGTTTGAGTACATTTAATGTTATGTACGCTATGCTAGGTCATACTGCATACACTTAAGCATTTCACACTAATTATATGTGTTTGAGTACATTCCATGTTATAGTATGCTAGGTCATATTGCATACACCTTAATAAGTCAAGAGGAACTTATAAGAAGAAACTTAGTTGAGTGCCGTATCAGCCTCTGAGAGGGACGTAACTCAGGTTCCCAAGGGAGAAGAAAGAAAAAAAATAATTATGTCCTCTGATAGGGAGGCATTCAGTTCAGTTTATAATCATGGTATCGTTGGGGACCTTGCAAACCCTCACATCCCGATGATTGCGTGCAAGTGGTACAAGCACTCGGGCCCCTCAATAAGAAAGAGAAGATAATGAGACTATGATAAGACATCATATTTAAGCATAATCAGCTCATGCATATTTATTCATGTGTACTTACACTTATTTTGCGAGTGATAGTTCCTACTTGTTGAGCGAAAGCTCATTCTGATATGTTCATGCTGTAGATAAGAAACCTATCAGCAATTCATGAAGGGCAATGGCGAGCGTTGGACGAATGATGGAGATGGGAATGCATACCACTCACACTTAAATCTTTCGTAGTAAGTTTAAGTAAAATCATGTATAAGCTATATATGATTCAAAGGTTTCAAGCAAGTTTGTTTAAAAAGTATATGTACATATGTATGTTAAGAGAACTGAGGTTGTAGCTAATAACCTTATTCTTGAGTATTTAAGTTTTAGAACGTTGCAACAGTGCATGCAACAAACAAATGAACTTTAAACACTGCGATTTAAATGATTGATTTTAAAAGAACTTTAAGAAGTTGAATTTAAGATTTCTCACAAAATTCGTTTTAAAGTCAAATTAGATGGCCCGATTGTATTGGCTAGTTTTAAAAAGGCTTTTAAAGAGTATTTAAAACAAGAGTTCAAATACCACTCAGTTCGAAAGATATTTTTAGAAGGTTTTATCTTAGTTGAAATTAAGAAAAGCGTTAAGAAATTTTGTGAGTCATTTTTCAAAATTATTGTTAATTTCTTAAATTATTCCTTCCTATATTTAAAAAAAAAAATGTTCCGTAAATTTTAAGAATTCCCAGTAAGTACAAGTTAATTTCAACTACAATAGCGACCTCTTAGGAGAGTCGTCACACCTTCTCTCTCTTCCAATCCCTTATATTTAACAGATGATGCTGAAATCACATGAGTTTTGAATGATATTATTAATACCATGTCCAAACTTCAAAGGTGGGAAATTTTTTGTTTTCTTTTTTTTTTATTTATTTTATATTTTATTGCTATCTTTATTGCTTTCCGAATATGCCCATAATTTTATTTTACTCTCTCTCTCTCTCTCCCTGTTTTTTTTTTTTTTTTTTTTTTTTTTTTTTCTGTCGGCTAATGCTGGAAACAGATTTGTGGTTGAGATTCCCATTTACAAATTCTAATGAAAATTTAATGTAAAATTAACAATGTGGGATTCAATATTTCTAGTCTTTAAACCAGAAAAAAAGACAATACAAGTCCAAAATTGACTTGCACTTATTATGAACCTGACCACTCATCATTAACACGTCTGTTTCGAAGTTAATAGGTTACTTTTCTTTGATATCTGGGATTCATTTTCTGCTTAAACTATATTATAGAATTAACAGATGATGCTGAAATCACATGAGTTTTGAATGATATTATTAATGCCATGTACAAACTTCAAAGGTGGGAAATTTTTTGTTTTACTTTTTTTTTTTTCTTTGATATTTTACTGCTAGTTTATTGCTTTCCGAATATGCCCCTAATTTTATTTTACTCTCTCTCTCGATTTTTTTTTTTTTTTTTTTTTTTTTTTTTTCAGTCGGCTAATGCTGGAAACATATTTGTGGTTGAGATTCCCATTTACAAATTCTAATGAAAAATTAATGTAAAATTAACAATGTGGGATTCAATATTTCTAGTCTTTTTTTCAATATTAATGTTGAATATTAATAACATTGCTCATGAGGTGTTAATTCCGGAATCTTGAGTGATTGAGATCTCGTATCTATAGGATAGACTAGACCTTATCTATGATTTTTTTTTTTTTTTTTAGATAAAACGCTAATTAGAGAATTAATAGAACCCATGGACAATGACATATATAATTACAGAGCTTGAAACAAAATTATTCACGTAAATCTCTAATTATGGATATTCACAGTGAAAGGTTGCATCACACGGTTGGCAATTAATAATCGTATGTGGCATACTTATTATACGAGGGATCACCTACCATGTCTATCTTCGCCAAGATTCATTATTCAACTGCTGAAAGAATCAAAGGAAGGTTTACCAACGTTTGAAAATTAAAATTTCTTATAGTCTCCGATTTCTGTTATGATTAATTATTTTTATAGTAAATTTTTATCAAACTAACTACTGGTTCAGCTATTGATTATATTTTTTAAGGGTCTGATTAAAGATCGGAGGAATTCTATGTTAGCACGTTTTTAACACGAATACTTAGAGATATATATTCCTACAAGTAAAAAAAAAAAAAAAAGGCAGTTTTTACCATGAAAGTTCTTTTATTATTATTATTATTATTATTATTATTATTATTATTATTATTATTATTATTATTATTATTATTATTATTATTAGCTGATTAAAAAAAAAAAAAAAAAAGCTTTTATCAACGCGTATCACGTTGATGAACATCTTCTGTATTTTAAAATTTTTAGTTAATTTCTCGTTACCCTATTATTCGAATGTTATGACTAGTGGGGTACTCAAGCTGGTGCAGGAAAAACCTTTTTTTTTTTTTTTTTTTCATAGTTTTAAAAGATTGAGTGGCCGGGATTTAATGTGATATCAATTGTTTTCTATCTTTCTTTTGCTTAAAAAATTCAACGTCTATCAATGTTCAACTACCTCTTTTGTAATTGCATGCTTTTGATGCAGGAGCTGTTTTCAGCCTAACTACTTGCCGTTTATTACCAGTGTTTAGCAGCTGATTGTCGTTTTAGCATTTATTAATTGTCGATGTCGTATTATTCTCCTTCGTTGTTGTTGGGATATTTTATTTAGTTTTTTTTCCTGCTCTCTCAAGCCTTCGAGCATGTTAATTGATTCCTTATGAGATTTGGCTCAATTACGAATACTGAATTCTCTTACTTTTCAACTCAGATTTTGAGGTTTTAGACGCTTTGGAAGAAATAGATGGTAGGAGTTCAAAGATAAAAGCCAGATAGTAAAGATATATTAAATATAGTTCGATATCACATTTAATAATGTCACTAAAGAGATCCTAGACTACTTAAAACACTGAAGACAAACCCGCTTGTATTGGTTGAGAGTTTATAAAACTACCCGAACCAATACTTATACACATTTATTCACAAATACTTTTCTTAGCAGTATATATTTGAAAGACATGTATAGAGTGCAGCCATGTAAGGGCCACAAAGATTCAGTTTCAGTTTCCTTTGCCGATACGATCGGGCATGTCAGTTTCCGGGCGGGCATGACCGGTCTCGGTTGCATAGTGCCGCAAAACGGCTACCGAAACTGTCACCATGGGTGGCTAAATATTTCTCCGCCTGGCCAATTTGTGCGGTTTCAGAAGCAACAGATCAAGAAGTCTTAATTCTTACGTAAATGTTCATGCATGCATGTCTTATGATCGTAGGTTTATGTAATTGAAATAAAATACTTAAATGGTTTTCAATCAGGAAATTTTCCGAAAAACCATCGGAGAGGTAACAATATTTTATTTATGCCATTATTTTAAAATTTATCTTATGCCTCTAATAATTATAAAACATAACTTATGAAGTATTTTTCATAATGACATTAAAAATTTTGTGTAATGACATAAATATTAGAGTTGTAAAAAGTAATGGTTAAACTTAAAATTAATTTTCTAATCTTTTTGACCAAGTATATATATATATATATATATATATATATATATATATATAACAAATAAATCAACTGGCATGGTTCTTGATAGAAAAAAAATTTGGTAGCCAATTTGATGGTCATGATAGTAATAACTTTTTATGTAAATGACGATAGAGGGCAACTAAAATGAAGGAAAACTAACACGTTCGAACTAAATTGGCACATAGTTCAGCACTCGCCTAAACCAAGTTTATTCACTCACTTTTATTCAATTAAAAGAAAAAAGTACAAGAAGTTAAAAAAAAAAATTAACAACACACGACATATATAATTAATATAAAGACCGAAGAAACTCTCGATGATTCATCTCGGCAATCCTATCCGCTGAGACCTCGGAAGAGATCAGCAGGGCAACAGCAAATGCAAGAGCAGGAAGGGGAAAAGCCTTTGAGTAAGCCAATTTTTTCTTCCCTAAAAGAAAACTCTGCAAAGAAGACAATATCGGAATGGAATGTAAGACCAGTAAAGAAGATAGTTTGCCAAGTGAAAGATGATTGAACCTATTGTGACTCTCCCTATTTATAGAACACTGAGACAAGGAAATTGAATTCCTTATAATTCAAACAGACGATATTTCAGAGGTAAGGATTATTGACCGAAGTTTTTATTCAACATTCTAACTATGTAAGGGCCCGTATAGTTTGCTGGTTCAAGTTGTTAATTCGACTTGAGATGTAATTTTATGTGAGTTTTTTACTGTAGTAAAAAAAATTAAATATGACTGTTTCTGAGAGCTATTTACTGTAGTAAAGCTTAAATTTTAAACTCAAGTTAGTAAAATGAACGGAGTCTAAATATGTTCTTTTATATTTTTTACCCCCCTATTAATCGGCCATATGTACATAATTATTCAAGTTTGGTTGAATCCTTCTCCAGTAAACAAGTCTCGACTCTTTACTCCCTTTAAGAAGTCTTTTTTTTTTTTTTTTTTTTTTTGGTCCAAAGAGTTAAAGCTTTTCATGGGATGGGAGATGTGGATTATTGGCCGGCAGCAGTCTTCGACCTACACTCCCTATCAGGTTTTGGCTTGTGGATCCTCTAATTTTCTGTGCACTTTTTCTTGAAAAAAAAAAAAAAAAAAAAAAAAAAAAAAAAAAAAAAAAACAAAACAAAAGGAAAAAGGGTGTGTTGTTTTGTAGTGTCTTTTATCCAGAAAAAAAAAAAAAAAAAAAAAGGAAAAGAAAAGAAAGTTCTTAATTTGTTTTTTAAAAATCTTGGTGAGGCCTCTTTTGTATTAGAAATTCAGATACTACGAGATTGCTCTAAGGTATCCTTGGGTTCTCACAAAAGAGCTATATCGAAAAAAAGGTTTTAGATAGATTTGGCATGAAGAATTGTTCATCAGGAGATACGCCTAGTAAAAAAAAAAAGACAAGTTTAGTTCGATCGGTGCCCCAAGAATGAACTTGAGATAAAGAAAATGGAAAAGATTCCTTATGCATCGGTAATAGGAAGTCTAATGTATGCTCAAGTTTGCACTCGTCCCAACATACACTACAAGAAAAAGGGGGTTTTGCGACGACATTTGTCAGCACAAATAATTCGTCACAAATGTATTTGCGACAACATTCTGTATTTGCCACGACAAGCGTCGCTAATACGTCGTTGTAAAATTCTCGTGATATGAACATTTTTTGCGACGACATTTCAAATTGTCGTAGCAAATAATCTTATTTTTTGCGACGACATTTCAAATTGTCGTAGCAAATAATCTTATTTTTTGCGACGACAAGTTTAAAAAAGTTGTCGCAAAAAATCGAAATTAATTTTTTTTATAATTTTTTTAAAAATGGCAATTAATTAATTTTTAATATTTTTAATTAAACATTATTATGTTACATAGTGAATAGAATTTATTAAGATACATTAAAAGTGGAATATAAATTAATATTAAAAATAGTAAATCTAAATAAATTTATAAAATATATTATGAATACTACATGAAGTGCATATATAATGCTCAAAAAAATATAAAAGTCTAAATAAAGTGAAAAATAAAAAAGTACATATAACGGATCTAATCGTCTAAGTTTGCAGCATCGCCAGTATCTGAGTCATCATCTGGACCGTCATCATCTAAAGGAGGTAGAGGAGCATCTAGGTCAACTGGTTCTAGACGATCAATCGTTGGTAATTGGATGTTGGACTGCAATTTAGCCATCAACTCTAACAACTTCTAACTAAATTTTGGTAACATAACGACTTATTTTTCTTATGATCAAAAAATCTAAACCTGCAGAAAAATAACTTTAAAAGATTTCGGCACACCATAGCTGCAATGTGCCACCCAGAACAAGAATCACAAACATATACTAAATTTCAATAATACAAGAAAATCATAGTTCGAATATCAAAATCATAATCCCAAATTCATACAACCAAAAACTACAATAATTTTAAACTAAAAGTACAATAAATATAAAAAACTTACAAAGTTCAAACCCACTAAACGGGGGCTGAAAATAGTGGGATTATGTCGGAGGAACCAGGCAAACAGCGATGAAGGTGAAAAATTAAACGCCTACATCAAATTGAAACATTGAACATAATTTAACGTGACCGAAATTAACATTTTAAATAATGTAAATTAACATTCTAGAGTAACATATTTAAATACACAAAAAAATTTCATTCCTCAGCATTCAATCTAATTATGTTAACAAATAATGTAAATGAATAAATTAACCACTAGTTCAAAAATAATTCTAAATCAACGTCATAAACTAACATTTACATAGCCTCATAGTAAATGTTTAGAAACTTCATTTAGACATATTTACAAACACTTTAAAAACAACTCAACAAAACACATAAAAACAATAAAAAAGTTACCAGAGTGTGTAAAACATATCGGTAAACGTCAAACGGTGAGGCGGCGACGGGCGATTCGGCGCGGCGACGGCGGCGCCCGGAGAGGGGAAGAAGACAGAAGGGGAGAGAGAGAGAGAGAGAGAGAGAGAGAGAGAGAAGTGAAGAGAGGGAGAGAAGGGAAGAGAGAGAGAAAAGAGGAGAGAGGAATGGCGGGGGCGGGGCGGTGGGAGTAGCGGCGGTGACCGGAGAAGGGAAGAAGAGAGAAGGGAAGAGAGAGAGAGAAGGGAAGAGAGAGAGAGAGAGGGCCGGTGGCGATGGGCAGCGGCGGCGGCAGCGAGGGGAAGAAGAGGTAGATAGAGAGAAACTTAGCAGGAGAGAGAGACAGAAAGCATCGGGGGAAAATGAAGAGGAAGAAGATATGGTATATTGAATCAGACTTATTTGCGACGACATTATTGTCGCAAATAAGTTTAAATGTCATCGCAAATAAACATTTCCCCCGCATTTAGTTTTTTGGCGAAATCTTAAAAAGATTATTTGCGACGAAAAAGAGAAAATGTCATCACAAATAACATGAAATTATTTGCGACAACAAATGTCGTCGCAAATAAATCTAAAATGTTGTCGCAAATAATCATTTTTCCCGCGTTTGATTTTTTGGTGAAATCTTGAAAGGATTATTTGCGACGACAAAGAGAAAATGTCGTCGCAAATAACATGAAATTATTTGCGACGACATTGCCATCGTAAATAATAAGACTTGGCGGCAAAAATCCGCGCCACTGAAATTTACGCTCCAATATTTGCGATGACATTGTCGTTGCAAATAATGGATTACCTTGGCGGCAAAAATCCACGCCACTGAAATTTGAGCTCCAAAATTATTTGCGATGACATTTAAGTTATTTGCGACGACATTGAAGTTATTAGCGACGGCATGGTTATTTTATGTAATGGGGAGTAATTGCAATGACATGTCGTCGCAAATATACTATTATTTGTGACGACAAATGTCGTCGCAAAAAAAGTCCTCGCAAAGGCCTTTTTTGTTGTAGTGATAGCATTTATAGTGAGAGTATTGGGCAGATACTTAAGTAACCCAGGAGTGGATCATTAGAAAGTAGCCAAACGGGTCATGCGCTATTTGAAGAGAACAAATGATTTCATGCTCACTTATCGGAGATCAGCCAGACTAGAGATCATTGAGTATTCTGATTCTGATTTTGTTGGATGCCAAGACAGTAAGCGATCCACATCAGGCTATGTTTAAATGTTGGTAGGAGGGTCTATTTCCTATAAGAGTGCCAAGCAGACACTTATAGCTTCTTCTACCATGGCTGCAGAATTCATAGCTTGTTATGAGGCATCTAATCATGGGATATGGTTGCGAAATCTTGTCACGGGGCTGCATATGGTTAACGACATTGAAAGGTGCTAAAGATTTTTGTGACAATAAATCGGCAGTGCTATATTCTAATAACAACAGAAGCTCTACGAAATCAAAGCATATAGACATAAAGTTTCTTGTTGTTAAAGAAAGAGTTCAAAGTGGTTAGATTTCAATAGAACACATCGGGACAAATTCCATGCTTGCGGATCTGCTAACCAAGGGCTTAACACTCAAGGCCTTTCACGAGCACACTGCTCATATGGATGTTCTTTTATTTGAGGATACTATGGTTTAGTAGGAGTTGATTTTGATGTTCTATGACATAAACATTTATTTGTTTATTTTCTACAGAATAAAGAATATGGATTTACAGTTTTATAGTTTTCCCTCTGAATGTGTTAATTTTCTGTTTGCAATTTTTGCATAATGTTTTGAAAATTACATATTGATCTCATAAAAAATAAAGTTAGACCAGTTGGAAATAGACATGTTTAAGAGTTCTAACTTATTTTCTTAGTAATTTAGTGTGATGATTCCTAAAATGTGGAACAAAAATTTAAATATCCAACACGATCATTTGGTATGGATTTTGCTCTTGGTCCTAATTTAGAATAGTCGAGCACGCACTCGGCTGGTTGGCTCGAACCCGATGAATAACCAAGTAAGTCGACATTGTCTCCTTGTAGGCCTTGGCGCAATTTTTTCATAGAATGAAACACTAACATGTCTGGCTCTTTTGGATTTTCGGCAAAGATGATGTACGTAGATAGAAGGATTACCATTCGTAGTAGGTTTGGACTGGAGAGTTCATTAACACGTCTGTTTCGTTGTTAATAGGTTGCTTTTCTTTGATATCTGGGATTCATTTTCTGCTTAAACTATATTATAGAATTAACAGATGATGCTAAAATCACATGAGTTTTGAATGATATTGTTAATGCCATGTTCAAACTTCAAAGGTGGGAAATTTTTTGTTTTACTTTTTTTTTATTCGATATTTTACTGCTAGTTTATTGCTTTCCAAATATGCCCCTAATTTTATTTTACTCTCTCTCGCTGATCTTTTTTTTTTTTTTTTTTCTGTCAGCTAATGTTGGAAACAGATTTGTAGTTGAGATTCCCATTTAAAAATTGTAACGAAAAATTAATGTAAAATTAACAATGTGGGATTCAATATTTCTAGTCTCTAAACCAGAAAAAAGGACAATGCAAGTCCAAAATTGACTGTACTTATTATGAACGTGACCACTATCATTATTAAACGCGTCATCAATGACAGAAACGACTTTTTAGTCCTCAAACTTGCACTCGTTCCTCCATCCATTGGTAGCGACTAGTGTGTCATAAAATACCCATTTTTCCAAAACTTTTATTTAGACTCATTTATTTTATTAATTTAAATTTATAATTTGAGTTAAAATGTAATTTTATGTAAAAAAAATTTTATTATAATAAAAAAAAATAAATATTATTATTATTAAAAAATTTTTATTGTGATAAAATTTAAATTCTAAACTTAAATCGATAAATTGAACGAGACCTTATTTATTCTTCACGTCTTATCTATTGAATAATGCTAGCCATAAGTTCATCTACCACCTAACTCATTCAAGAAACAGATACAAGATCAAATATCACCTGTTAAACCACTTAAGCTTCACAGCCACAAGATAGAATACATACATACGTATGTGTGTGTGTGTGTGTATATATATATATATATATAGAGAGAGAGAGAGAGAGAGAGAGATCAAATGGATGAAGAATTCAGGAGCTTCATCAAGGTATGGATTATAGCCATAACAAGCCTTTGCTATTGCTACTACATATCAGCAAGAATTCCAAAAGGAATAAGAAGGCTAATTTCTCTTCTTCCAATCTTTTACATCTTCATTATTCTCCCCTTGGATCTCCACTCCTTACATCTTGGTGGTCCCACAGCCTTCTTTCTAGTCTGGCTCGGCCTCTCAAAGCTCCTCCTTTTCTCCTTTGACCAAGCCCCTCTCTCTCCTCTCCCAACAAACCTCTTCCATTTCATCTCCATTGCTTGTCTTCCCATCAAAATAATACAAAACCCACCTCCAAAATCACCCCCAAAAGTAGAAAATCCCATGACCAAAGAGAGTACTAACAAAATCCCACATGCCCAAAAGTCAACCCCAACAATAGAAAAGCCCAACATCACGAAAAGTACCAAAAACCCATCTGACCAAAAGTGGGAAAAACCCATGTTGAACCCACAAACCAGTGTTCCTAAGGTTGGTTCCAAAGTGCCCAGGTCAGTTTTGATGGCTATAAAGGTAATTTTACTGGCATTGATTGTCAAAGCGTATGAGTATAGACCATATTTACCCTCCTACATAACTCTATTGTTGTACTGTTGTCATATGTATTTGGGCATAGAGATTACACTAGCCCTCGCAGCCCTTCCGGCCCAAACCCTCTTGGGCTTCGAGCTCGAACCGCAGTTCAATGAGCCATACCTCACAACTTCACTCCAAGACTTTTGGGGCCGAAGGTGGAACCTCATGGTCTCAAGCATCCTAAAGCCCACAGCTTTCCACCCGGTGCGGAGTTTATTCAGCCCGATACTCGGCCCAAAGTGGGCCCATTTAGCAGGTGTCTTATGGGCCTTTACGGTGTCGGGCCTGATGCACGAGGCCATGTACTATTACACCACGCGGGCCCGGCCCACTTGGGAGGTGACCATATTCTTTGTGCTTCAAGGGGTGTGCACGGCGGTGGAGATGGCGGTGAAGAGGGAAGTCGGTGAGAAATGGCGGCTGAGCGGGGTGGTCTCTGGGGGGTTGGCATTAGGGTTCTTGATTGTTACGGGGAATTGGTTCTTCTTCCCTCAGTTGTTGCGAAACGGTGTGCACGAAAAGACTATAAAGGAGTTTGCCATCATGGTTGACTTTGTCAAACAAATAGTGAGATCGTGCGGTTGGCGCGTGATCTAGAGTCCAGATGTAAAACAAATTGTGAGCCCCACTTGGTGGGTCCAATCCACGAGTATTTCACGTCTCAACTACGCGCATAAGCAAGCCACGGAACCCTTGTGCATAAGCAAGCCATGGAACCCTTATGCATAAGCAACTACGTGCCTTGATGTTGTATTCAATTGATTTTGTGTCCCTTTTTATATTTCTCCAATAATATCATGTCACATCTACTAAAAAGTATGTTAATTTAAATATTATATTTTATTTATTAATTAAAAACTCATGTAACTTAAAATATTTAATTAATCTTATTAGTATCAGTGAATTTTAAAGTTATTCTCAATTTACTTTTTAAACTTTAAAACCTTTGAATTTATTCTCTAAATTATGAATTTGTTCCACTTAGGCCTTTTTATTGTAATTTCTTCTAAAGTTAGACAAAAAAGTGAGAGTTTAAGTGTAATTATGTTGTTTTTTTTTTTTTTTAGCAAAAATTCAAATAGAAAAATTATGCGACTGCATTATTCTCTCTTCTTTTATCTGTTTTTAGCAAAAATTACAACAAAAGTGTTATTTGAAAATTGTACTTTGATCCAGGATCTTTAGTCTTTACATTTTTTAATTGTACATTTGTAATAATAATAATAATAATAATAATAATTATTATTATTATTAATGGAGTTGCTAAAGGCAAACTGAAGAGAACAAACTGAATCACATATATAACAATATACGTAAAAGAGCATGTTAATTGATTCCACATGAGATTTGACTCAATTACGAATACCGATCGAATTCTCTTACTTTTCAACCCAGATTTTGAGTTTTTAGACGCTTTGGAAGAAATAAATGGGAGGAGTTGAAAGATAAAAGAACAGATAGTAAAGATATATTAAATATAGTTCGATATCACATTTCAATAATGCCACTAAAGAGATCCAGACTACTTAAAACACTGAAGACAAACCACTAATAACCTGTAGGTCATGATACATAATCTTTTAGTTATTTTTTGTAATAACATTAAAATTTTGTGTCACGACATAAATATATAGAGTTATACAAAATAATGGTTAAACTTAAAATCAATTTTCTAATCTTTTTGACCAAGTATATATATAACAAATAAATCAACTAGCATGCTACTTGATAGAAAACAAATTTTGGTAGCCAATTTGATGGTCATGATAGTACTAAATTTTTATGTAAATGACGATAGAGGGCAACAGCAAATGCAAGAGCAAGAAGGAGAAAAGCCTTTGAGTAAGCCACTTTTTTTTTTCCCCTATAAGAAAACTCAGCAAAGAAGACAATATTGGAATGAAATGTAAGACCAGTAAAGAAGATAGTTTGCCAAGTGAAAGATGATTGGACCTATTGTGACTCTCCCTATTTAAAGAACACTGAGACAAAGAAAATTGAATTCTTTATAATTCAAACTGACGATATTTGAGAGGTAAGGATTATTGGCCGAAGTTTTTATTCAACATTCCAACTATGTAAGGGTTCATATAGTTTGCTAATTCGAGTATTTAACTCAAGTTGAAATGTGACTTATGTGATAACTTTTTACTGTAGTAAAAAAGTTAGATATGACTATTTTTGAGAGTTTTAAATTGTAGCAAAATACAAATTATAAACTCAAATCAATAAAATAAACGGTATGTTCTTTTATATTTTTACCCCCTAATTCATCGGCAATATGTACGTAATTATTCAAGTTTTGTTGAATCCTTCTCCAACAAACAACTCTCGACTCTTTACTCCCTTTAAGAGGTCTTTTTTTTTTTTTTTTTGGTCTAAAGAGTTAAAGCTTTTCATGGGATGGGAGATGTGGACTATTGGCCGGCGGCAGTCTTCGACCTACACTCCCTATCAGGTTTTGGCTTGTGGATCCTCTAATTTTCTGTGCACTTTTTCTTGAAAACAAAACAAAAGGAAAAAGGGTGTGTTGTTTTGTAGTGTTTTTTATCCAGAAAAAAAAAAAAAAGGAAAGAAAAGAAAGTTCTTAATTTTTTTTTTTTTTAAAAAAATACACATTTGGTAATCTTCTTGTCGTTTTTTGTTCTTTGAATTGTCAGTGGCAGGCAGGCATTCGATCAAGATTGGTGCCAGGCCAAGGACCAATTTCGAGATCAGATTAAAGACTCATATTGCTACTTTTTTTAATAATAAAGAAAAGAACCAACTGACATTAGTTAAGATCCCGTTTATTTTACCGATTCGAGTTTAAAATTTAAATTTTGCTACAGTAAAAAAACTCTCAGAAACAATCACATCTAACTTTTTTGCTACAGTAAAAAGCTCTTACATAAAGTTACATCTTAGCTGAAATTTAAAACTCGATTGAAAAGAATTCCAATCAGATTGGCACCCCTCCCCAAATTCAATTTATTTATTTATTTTTTTTTAAAGAAGAAAAACAATACGAAAGCCAATGAAGAGAAACAATCTAACAATCAAAGGACATCATTACTAGCAGAAACTAATACTGAAATGTTAAACCAAAACTATACCGTTGAAAAACAACTCCTATAATATACCTCCTTAGAAACCCGATTAGAAAATCCCATAAGAAAAATCCTTAAAAAAAAAATATGTGTATACGAGAAATGAAAGAATAAGTCCAGAAAGAACTAAAAACTGCCTCGAAAAACCGAAAGACCCATCTTGAGAAACTTCTACTATTCTGATGGTAATAAGGGAGAGGAGAGACATGCATATTGTCTTTGTCTACCAACTGAGATAAGCAATCTAGCTTATGCGACCACCATTGTTCAACGGCATTTTGCAAAAGCATATGAGGCAAGCTTGTTTGCACACTAGACCCTTCTCAAAAATGGTGAGAAACACGGACATTTACTCAAGTTCTCAACTCGAGTTATGAAAAAGAACATGCTCGCACAGCTAAACTTAGCACCCTAATCCATCTGTTTCAAAATTATCAAGGAACAATTTCAGAGTAGCGTGTTGTTATAGATAATAATTATAATTAACTGATTAATAGTTACATGTAATCAATACTTAGCCTTTCTCATTATCTTCTTTCCACATGTCATATTGGGTTTAGGCACGATCTTGAATGTTTGATCTTTCCTCAAGTACTACACTGACGTGCATTTTTAATTAAATAAGATCTTGAAATATGTGGCATGATGGTGCTCTTTTTGGAGTGATTAATCTTGTATTGGATGGATCAAGCCGCTTATTTAGACTGGTTGTGATGCCATGATGGAATCTGAATTTTCTAAAAACATTAACTTTTATCTTAAAAGATCAACCTATTAAGTGAAGTGGCTTAATATCTTTATAAGTAGACGATTATTGTTGTATTTAATCGATATGCAACTCAAGTTTACTACCCTTTACAAAATTAGTTCTTACGACCAGTCTTGGCATGCGTGCGAATGGCCAATATTGTCCGACCCATATAACGGCCACTGAAACTGTCACCATAGTTAGCTTTCTCCACTTTGCCAGTTTCTGCAGTACGATCTGTAGTATTAGAAGAAGTGTTAATCCTTTCATAATTGTGCATGTGTCAAGTCATATGTACTATCAAGTATATATGTACTTCTAGTAAATTTTCCCCCTTCTGCTAATCCCTAAATATATAGACACATTGTGCAACCATAAAGCTTTGTGTTACATTCTTCATTTTATTTTCTTCTTTTTAATTTTGAATAGTAGTAGTGGGCAGTTATTTAAGGCAAGTTCATTACTAATTATGAGATTTAAAAAATAGTAAGTTGTGCAGTCTCAAATCGTCTGATGATGATGATATATAGGTCCTGATTTATAAGAAAGAATACCACCTAACATACGAGCTCAAACCTAAAGTAAAAAATACCATACCAAATAGAAGTGTGGGTCGTTACATTATGTCAAAATAATAAATTAACTATCATAAACAAATTAACATAAAAACTCACCAGTATTCTCAGCAAAATCATTTGCTGAGACCTCGGACGAGATCAACAAAACAACGAATGTCGTCGTCAGACTAAGAAGGAGAAAAGCCTTTGAGCAAGCTTCCGATGATAGCTCCCAGTACAATCTGGAAGTGAATAAAATGTTAGACAATCAAGAAGACATATAGTTTGCCAAGTGAGAGATGGGGATGCAATATTCTTAAATTTATAATTCAAAGGGTCAATCTTTTCCTGAGAGGTAAGGAGTATTGGGCTTCAATTTTGCATGATTAATCAACATTCCGACTTCATGATCATATACTGTATATTCCTTTGTATTTTTCACCACTATTCATTGGCCATATGTGTGTGATTATACAAGCTTGGTTGAATCCTTCTACAAGAAAAAGAAAATAAAAGATTACAAACATTAAAAATGTTAAGTTATGGAGCCTAATTTATTTTCCTAACAATTTATTGTCCTACGTAGAAGATTACGTGGATCGACCTCGTAAAATTCTATTAGGGGTAGTTTAAAGATTTCTTATGACTTGTAAAATTTGGTTGCCCTAGTTTTTATTATAAAAAGGGGGCGCCGTTTTTTAGAGCGTTATTAGAGAAGTAGAGAAAAAAATACAGAGAGTTGATAGGTGTGTGATTTCGTCTTGTACTCTTCTTTATCATAGTAAAAAACTACAGCAACTGAAAAAAGATGTAATCTCAATTCTGGTGAACCTTTATAAATTCACTAATCAGAATTAGGACGTCTAAGAAAGAATAAAATAAACACAATTCCAAATAGCAAGCCATCCCAAGCCAAATAAAAACCGCAAGCCCTCAACTAGCCGAAAGTGACGCCACAAGTCTCGTAGTGCTAATTGCCTTCACTAGTTTGTTTCAGAGTACTATTCTTATGCTTTAACCTTCATTGGCGCGTTTTATCTGGCTTTCCATTCCCTTTATGTGACAATTGATTCTTTGAGACTCAAAAAAGTGGGAAAACTTGAATCTTTTAACATCTAAATATGAAAGCTTTAATTTATACGTATTTTCCCTTAAATATAAATAAATAAATAAGTAAATAAACTGGATCAATTTTTAGGGTAAAAGTGTGTAATTTTTTCCTCGTTCAGTGTAAATATTTCTTTCTAAATTTATAATTTGTTAATGATAATTTTGATAATAAATACTTTGATAATTCTTAATCTGTATGAATGGTTAAATTAAAGTGGCAAATAGTTGCGTACAACTAAAATTATGTTGTTAACTTGAAAATTACTTTATGACTGTCCACACGCTAGCAAAAACAATTTATCAACAGCTAAACAAAAATTTAACAAAATAAATAAATAAAAATGCATTTGGTCTCATTTCGACTACGACCATGTTAATACAAATAACGTTTAATTGCACTTTAATTTTTATTCTCTACATAACAAGGTCGGATTGGAATAAGCTATGCCAGTCTCATAACTCTAGCACGTCTGCATCTTTCTATGTATCACTGATTTTTGTCATAACTAGTTGGATCAAGGAAATTTGTAGGAATTGTTTCTTGTCATAACTTTTGTTTTTTGTAGGAAATTTTTCTCATAACTAGTATGAACTGTTTTTTTGTCACAATCGGTAGGAATTGCTATTTGTAGCTATTGATTATTTTCTCAACGGTTCGATACGATTAGGAGCAATTTCATGTCGCATACTAAAAATTTAAAACGTGAATTAATATCCATATATTAGACCGTTAAAACTTGATCATATATCAGACTTTTAAAAAATTTATCTAACGGCTAAAATAATAATTCTTTATCCGTAGAGAGAAAAGATAACTTCTATAATATAGACCGTAAAGGTTCCTGTATGAATATTAGCATTAAGCACTTTTGATTGCAAATAAACATTTAGCTATATATGTATATCACATTGATGAGGATCTTTTGTATTTTAAAATTTTTCGTTAATTACTTATGACAATTGCACTAAAGAAATTGGGTTATAAGGAAACCGCGGATTTACTCTATTCTTCGAGGTTGTGACTAGTGGGGTTTAGATGGTGCAGGACATGCCATTTTCCTTTCTTTTTTCTTTATTTTAACAATCGAGTGTGGCTATTCAATATGACATTAGTTGTTCCCCCTTGCTCTCTGTTTTTTTTTCTTTTTGGCTTAAATAAATAATTAAATAATAAATGAACAATTACTATCGTTTGCAAGTAACTCCTTTGTAATTTTGTACTTTTTTTTTTTGAAACGTAATTGTGTACTTTGGAAGGGATAGATATACATTAATGGTCGGAATTCAAGGATAAAAGAACTTAGTATAGAACATAGATATAGATTAAATATAGTTCAATATCACATTTCAACATTAATGTCCCTAAAAGAGATCATAGACTACTGAAAACGAGTACAATTTTATTCACAAAATTTTCATAGTACTATTACTAGAAATTAAGACATATATAAGGAGCAAGCCAAAGAGGTTTCATTTTGAGTTTCCTTTTCCGACACGACCGGGCATGTCGGCAGTACTCATGCGAGCACGATCGGGCTCAGCTTCGGGTCCGGCAAAACGGTAAGCACGATCGGGCTTAGTTGCGACTCCAGGTCCCGCATAACTCTCACTGAAACTGTCACCATGGTTTTCTTTCCGGATCAGGCAGGCCAAATTGTGCAGTTTCTGAAGGCGCAACAGAAGAAGAAGTGTTAATTCTTACGTAAATGTTCATGCATGCATGTGTCAAGATCATAGATTTATGTACTTTAATAAAACAAGAACTTAATTAAATGGTTTTTCTGTCGCGCATAACAGATAAATTAACTAGCAAGCCACTTGATGATGGCAAATATTTAGTAGCCAACCTGATGGTCACGATAATAGCACTAACTTTTTATATAAATTTGGATAGAGGACAACTAAAAAAAAAAAAAATAACACGTCCCAACTAAATTGGTAAATAGCCTAGCACTAATTCGTTACTCAATATTATTAAATAAAATTCAAGAAACAAAACGACACATAATTCGTATCAAGACGAAAGAAACTCTCGAGGATTAATCTCGGCAATCCTATCCGCTCATGAGACCTCGGAAGAGATCAACAGGGCAACAGCAAATGCAAGAGCAAGAAGGAGAAAAGCCTTTGAGTAAGCCAATTTTTTTTTTTTTTTTTTTTTTTTTCCCTATAAGAAAACTCAGCAAAGAAGACAATGAATGAAAGGTAAGACCAGTAAAGAAGATGTTTGCCACGTGAAAGATGATTGAACCTATTGGAACTCTGCCTATTTATAGAACTCTGGGACTGAGATATTGAATTTTTTGTAATTCAAAGAATGCAAAGAGCCAATCGTAAGGATTATTGGGCCTCAATTCTCATTCAACGTACTGACTTCATGATATATAGTATATTCAGCATATTCTCTTGCATTTTTGCCCCCTATTAATTGGCCATATATATGTAAGTAATTATTCAAGTTTAGTTGAAGGACCAACAAACACGTATCTACTCTTTACTCCCGTTAAAAGATGGTGAATTTTTTTTTTTTTTTTAGTCTCCAAAGTGTTAAAGCTTTTCATGGGAGGTATGGAGCATTGGACGGCACTCTTTGACCTACAAATCCCTATCAGATTTCTGGATCCCTTTAATTTTCTGTGCACTTCTCTTGATAAAAAATAATAATAATAAAAAGTGTGATGTGTATTTTTTTTTTCAAAAAAAAAAAAGAAAAAAGTTATCAATTTTATTTTTGGAACCTTTACATAGGGTAGAGCAAAATAGTTTTCAATCATTAGACTAGTTTTTTAACGGTTAGATTTATACGAATTTTTATTAAAAACTTATAATGTGTCACACAGAACTACTATTACAACTGTTAAAAAATTAATCTCACGGTAAAAATACGGTCCCCACTAGTGGAGCAAAAGACTGTTTAAAATATAAAAGTACACATTTAGCGTAATCTTGGTGTCGTTTTTTCTTCTTTGAAATTGTCGATGCCAGGCAGCCATAGGATCAAGACTGGTGCGAGGTCAAGATCGATGTCAGGATCAGATTAAGAACAAAGAAAAAAAAAAATTTTCTCCATTTGTACCAGGTCGCTTTTTTCTTTCTTTTTTTAATAAAGAAATGCCCTAGCTCAACCTATTCGCCACTAGAAGAAATTCTGTTCTCTGCTTTAACTTTCATTGGAATGATTTATCTGGCTCCCTTTAATTATGTGATGATTAATTCTTTGAGAGTCGAAAAAGTGGGAAAACTTGAATCTTTTAACTTCTATGTAAGCTTTATACGTATATTTTCCCTTAGAAATAAATAAATAAACTAGAGCAATTTTTAGGCCGTAAACTTCCCAAAAGCTTACTGCCCTTCTATTTGTTTATTTATTTACTTTCTTTGTTTTCTCTTAAAAAGAAAATAACAGTTGTCTGTGCATCTTTCTAAGATGAAACTCCTTATAATCACCTACGTACAGGGGTAAAGTTACGTAATTCTTTTGTCATAGTTCGGTGTAAATATTTCTTTCTAAAGTTATAAATTTGTTTATGATAATTTTGATCATATATAGATACTTTGACGTTAATTATTAATCTGTACTAGTATGAATGGCTAAATTAAACTGGCAAATATTTGTGTACAACTAAAATTATGTGACTTGAAAATTACTTTATGACTGCTTAAACACTAGCCTAGCACAAACATTTTATCAACAATTGAACGAAAATGCAATAAAAGATTCAAAATTCATTTGGTCTCTTTTCGACTGCTCATGACTTCAGACCATGTCCAGACAAATAAATAACCACTATAAGCAAAATGGCTATTAGCGACAATAAAAAGTCGTTGTTAAAAATGAAAGTCGTCGTAAATGAATTTTTAATGACCACTTGTCGTCACAAATCTATCGCAATAATTAATTTGCGCAAAAATAAGTTTTGCGACGACAAGCAGGCGTCGCAATTATATTTGCGACGGTAATCGACGCAAATGAGTCGCTGCAATTATTTCGTTGGTTACATCATTAAGATGACATGGCATTGAGTATTTGCGACGACATTTTACTAATTAAGTCGTTGCAAAAGATGCAGAATTAGTTGACGTGGCTTACATTTTTTGCTACCACATTTGTCGTCGCAAATAATATTTTAATTTTTTTTCTCATTTTAATAATTAATGTTGTAAATTACTATATATTTAAACCCAATATTAAATACAATTAATAAATAATAAAAAATAGAAATAAAAATTATTCTTGTAAAAAGTAATTAATAAAATAAAATAAAAATGTAATTATAGTAGAAATGTACGGAAATAAAAATTGTTACATTAATAAAAATCTAATCTCTGAAATTAGTAGCATCACTAGAATCATTGTCGTTATCATCGGAATGATTAAGAGATGGATGACCTGGACGGACATACGGCACATGAGGAGTAACCGCTAGGAAAGTAATGTTGGGGTGCATTTTAGTGATGAAGTCCCGCATCATTCTGACGCTCTCATACAGCTAGAGATTTTCCTAGTAACTCTGTTGCATGTATTCTTCTATGTGTGGGTCCGAACGTGTTGTAGAAGATCTTGTCAAGTGTGAGCCAGATGACGACACATTCCCTCGATAAACCTTTTGTGGGAGTGTGCGACCCACTCCAGTCTTGTGTCCTCTGCGGGTGCCTAGAAACTGCTCCATAATATCCTCCTCGTTAACTGCGGATGATCCAGAAGTAGTAGAATGCGTCTTGATCTGCGTTTCTCTTTCTCCCTCCATCCGATGCTACAAATATTATAAGAAAACTAATTAAATACATAATGTGATTTAAATAAAAAATATAATTAAACATTACGAGTATACTTACAAAAGTCTGCTCAGCTTGGGGATTAACCCAAGTATCCCCACGACGATACATGTCCCCCCAATTATCGATGACGGACATCAACTGTTGAGTCTCTGTGGTAGACTGTATAGTAGTTTAAATGTGTATTGGACATGAATCTATCGCAGCAACAACCCCAGTGATCTGGATTCCTGAGATTTTTGGGAGGGTGAGCCCTAACTGCACTCTCATTTTCTGAACCACCAAGATCTTTGAAATTGTCATGGAGGTCACTTTTTCAGTCCTTGTAACATTTCAGCCTCTATGTCGACCCACAGACTTAATTATACCATCGTCGCCGTCATAATTGAGGTTGAATCATTCTTGTAACACAATATAAACATGTTAAATGATTATATTATATTGAAATTTAGATTAAATTAAAAAACAATGAAGTTGAATAATTTATACCAGCAGACGCTACTAAATCTCTCTCTTATGCTAGATGTCCATGTACTTTCAAACATCGTGAAAAGGCTCACAAACATTCCTAACATGGATTCCAACGATATTGCTTCACTTTTATAATGCCACGATAAAATTCCCACTGTTGTAGCTTTTGTCTTTCGGTTCAAATGACTAAGATCGTAGAACCAGAGATGATAAATAGATAATTGCTTACATTAATTCTTTCACAATTTCACACTAGTATTTCCCATATACCATGGGAAAAAAGGTTAAATGGGTACGTGAATAATGTCAAAGATCTGTATTTCCAGCAAAAAAATTTAAAAAAAAAATAGTATAAAGATGTGTAATTGATATAGTGAGATACAAGTCATTTTAGATGGAATTGAGTGGGAATGAAGCAAAATAAAAAGGTTGTCAGATGATTACTTTAACCTTTTCTTTTCTTTTCTTTTTTGGCAAGACAAATTAGGATGAGTCTCCAGTCCGGTATGCAGACTGAAATGGCAGTTGTATATTTCTTTATAAAACATGTATATTTCTTCTTTAGAATGTGTACATTTCTTCTTTAGAATGTGTACATTTCTTCTTTAAAATGTGTACATATTGTATATTTTACCAAAAAAGGAATGTACATTTTTTAAGAAGAAATATACACATTCTAAAAAAGTAATATACATATTTTATAAAGAAATATACAAACAACAGTGCCGGATTGGAGACTCTGCCGACAAAATTATACTTTAAATTTGATGATGCACTGTTGAATATTATTGCTTTGGTGTTTTGTCCTTTTGAATTTTGATATTCGATATTTATCGGTGTGTGTATTTATGCACATCTATTGTGAGTGTCATGCTTCTGTTAAACTTATGTCGTTTTGCTCTGTGGAAAATGATAGACTTATTTTGCCCATGTCGTTTGCTCTATGAACATATGTTGTGAAGCTTTCTTTGTGGTCTGATGGTCTTGACTGTGTTTTAGACCTTTTTTTCTTTTTTTTTTTTTTTTTTTAATGGTAAAAAAAAAAAAAAAAAAGATATATGACATATGTGGTCAAAGGAAACGACATCGCTCTGATAACCTTGATGTATGACTCGATAGATTTTAGAGAACAGAGAGAGAATTTAGATAGAAGATGAGAGAATTGAGAGAGAAGACTAGAATCAAGAGGGAGAAATAGAATGAGAAGACGTAGAATTAGAAGGAGAATAAGAACTTAAAAGAGGAAACTGGAAATTCATTATTTATTAATCACCAACTCTGAAAAAAGATATATTAATGATCACTAAGTTATTTATAGATGATGAAATCATATTTGTATTTTAAAAAAGAGATAAACATAAATAAATTTAAAATAACAAAAAAAAATAAACGTAATCCTAAAATCAAATTTTAAATTTAAAATAATCTTAGTCTAGTTTCCATTACTAACTGTAACTCTTCCTAATTAGTCATCACTTTCATATGCTCTTGTATAAAAAAAATAAATAAAGAAAGAAAAAAACACTTGAAATTGAAGACTATTCCTTTTTTTTTTTTTTTTTTTTTGATGTGTTACCTAATTTTAAAAGCAGAAGAGAAACAGAGTTAAAACAGAGCTTGTTACTCTCACTCAAAAATTGTCAGTCACGTCCAAAAGTTCTATCTTTTGTCTTCCAAAATTGTCTTCTACAGAACATGTCGTCCTTTATTCAGTTAAAATACATAGAATAGATCAAAAGAACGTGATCAAGGTAACAATGTGTCATCAGGACGAGAGAAGAACGTGATCATTTATTCAACTGTGTCATTTAATTCTAATGGGATAGAAATCATGTTCTTTAAGTGATGTTTGTTCTTTTTCAGAGGTTATATCATTGTTTTTTTTATCTTTATGTAGTTTATTGTATTTCCATTGCTTTTCTGTATCTTGTCATTCATTCATATTGCTCTGTGTGGTTTTTTTTTTTTCCCCTTAATCTGCATATTTCGGTTTGTTGTCGTTTCTACATGCTGATGTTTTGATATTATTGTGGTTTATGGAGTTTGTTGCAGTTTAAACATTAATGCCATTTCTTTTCAGTAGGTGCAGCTTGTAAGATGTTGTCGTTTTTAGAATCTTTTTTATGTCGTTTACTGTAATTTTTTCCCCTTTGATGTGGATACTTTGTTGTCGTTTATATGCTGATGTTTTGCTATTACCGTCGTTTATTGAGCACCTTGCCGTCTAAACTTTAATGTCGTTTTTCTGGTTGGCACAGTTTGTTTTTGTTTTTGTTTTTGTTTATTTTTTATTTAAAGCAAACATAGGTTTATTATTAATCTGGTTCAGCCAAATCTGCTTAAAAAAACAGCAGATACAAATTTAATAATATCGGACTGGAACATGCATTAATTAAACTAAAACACACATGATCTTAACTCTTTTCTTATTATGAGAAGATTAAAGGAAAGAACCAAGTTACAAAAAGGCAATTGTGAGGCAATTAATCACATTATGAAACTGCAAAAAATGTTGTGCCGAGTTTATTTAGACTAGAAAATTCAAATTTAAGAATCAATGAAAGATTCTGGCTAGCAAACATAACTTATTAGCTGCAATATTAGAATTGTGACAAATAACCATTCAATGGAAATGAAGCAAACAACACTAAAATTGTAATCTTATCTCCCAACATATAGGCAAAGAAACATATCAACATCCAATACTGACAGTAAGTCTACATATTCAGGAAAAAAAAAATACCAATACTATCCCCTAAATTATTAAACATTAGATAGTGCAGGGGAAGAAAGAAAAAAATACCTTTAGAGAACTGGGAGAAAATGCTTAGACTAGTTGTAAACGTAGAGGAAGAAGCTCTAATCTTTAATCTCTTTAGAACTAGACAGAAATTTTATTTAAAAAGTAAGATGTCTATTTCACTACTCTTTATTTTAATTAATTTTTTTGGTGATTGACAAAGTCATTAATGTTTCCTATAAAATTATTTGATATTGATTGATTTTTATTTTATTTTTTTCTGTTTCTTTGCCATGATGATCATGCACAGTTGGTCCTCTTTCCTTATTAATCAGGGCAGTTCAGTATAATCACACAGTACAAATGATATCAGTAAAATTAAAATCTATTTAGAGCATTATGCACTTAGACTGTGAGACTCGCATTTCAACCAGAACAATTTTAATATTCAACTTAAAATAAAATAACAGAGTTTTATTAAAAAGTGGAAACTTCAATATTCACATTTAAATATATGCGAACCTTAATTTTGGTTTCACTTCAAAATCTTACCAGGCATAAGCAGATGGGAGTGATATGAACAGATCATGAAATTGATCAATGATTTTTCTTCTAAACTCCGAACTTTGTACCTCTATAAATATAATCTGATAGGTTAGACATATAAATCTCATTCTTCTAAACTCTGAACTTTGTACCTCTATAAATATAATCTGATAGGTTAGACATATAAATCTCAAACAAGCTAAAAGAGAACTAGTTTTTGCTCAAACAATCTCCACTAATTATTCTCATAAGAGGAAAAAAAAAAAAAAAAACAAAAACAAAAACAAAAAAGCTCATAGTAGTTATTTCATGACAAATGTGAAAGTATTACAAAAACGTTCATCTCTCAGTACATGTCACTAAATCACTATATATCGGTACAACTAATTACTTACATTACACACGTTTACACAAATCTCATCAATCACGTTTACTTGCATTACAAGTTTACACAAATCTTATTGTCACACTTCAAACTGACTTTGAAAAAAAAAAAAAAAAAAAAAAAAAAAAAAAACAAGCACAAGCACATAGTAGGTAACTCACAAGGCAAACCCCAATGAAGCCTGATTGCTCTTCACTGTCATTGCTGGTTAAATAGTCGTCCACAAAAACCACTTCCTAGACACAGCTAATGGAAAGATCTTGAAAATGATATCATCAACACGTTCGTAGTACCATATCCTCCATCTTCGAGAAAACACGATCGGTGCAACAACTGCTCCGAACCCAGTGAAGAGTCCAATTTCAGCACTTACCAAATTCCAGTCAATCTTTCTCCCAGAACTTGAATGATTGTCTTTTGTTGCATTTGGTGCCACTTTGTCTGAGCAATTCTTCAAAGGGAATCCGCATAGTCCTTTGTTTCCTATGAAGGAATCTTCTGAGAATGTATTAAATTGATTGCCTATTGGAATCATTCCAACCAGTTGGTTGAATGAGAGGTTCAAAGCTTGGAGGAAAGTGAGGCTCTGGAGTTGCGTTGGAATTGTTCCACTGAGGTTGTTCCGCGAGAGGTCCAAGGACTCCAGATTTCGCAAGTTCCCTATCGAAGAAGGGATATGACCTGTGAGAGCATTATGGGACAAGTTGAGGAAATGAAGTGCCTGGAGTTGTCCTAATTCTTCCGGTATTTGTCCATGGAAACTGTTAATGGAAAGATCAATGCAAGTGAAGATATCTAAGATCTTTAGCAGCTCCTGCTCCAACCTTTTGATGGTCACTGTCGCTGTATACTCATAAGTTACGTCAGGATAATCTCTGGAAAAGCTCCGTTCACGTGGACGAGAAAAAGCGTTACGAGAATAAAGGTTACGAGGATAAACGAAACGAGGATGAAACTTAGGATTCAATGCCATTCTCGTTAAACCACTCGACCATAGAACCTCGACATGGGAGTCATTATTTTCAACTGCCATTCCTTGCAAATTCGTTAACCACCGTCTTGGTAATTCTCCACTAAAATTATTGTCAGCTGCGTCAATTATGTGAAGCATCGGCCAGCTTCCATCAGCATTTGGACACTCAATGCTACCATACAACTTGTTTGATCGAAGAATAAGGATGCGCAAGTAGGATATATTCTTCAACAAGCAGGGAAATTTGCCATCGAGTTCATTGTGCCCAAGATCTAAAAACTCCAATGCAGAGCAGTTGGCCAGAGATTTTGGAATCTTCCCTTCAAAGAAATTTCTATTGAGATCTAGTGCGTTCAAGCTACATCCCGATGGGAACACATCAGGAATTGGGCCTTCCAAGTTGTTCTTCCCCAAATTCAACATATGACGCGAACCACTAGTTTCAATTAAACATGTTGGTATTTTACCACTTAAATTGTTGTGTGACAGATCAAGAATCAAAATGTTTCCAGGGGCACATATGCGTTCAGGTATAACTCCTGTAAGGCTATTGTTTGAGAGGGAGAAGAAAGCAATCTCTCTATCGTTATCAAAATTATCATATGGAAAGGAAGTTAGCTTATTGCTAGACAAATCTACAAACTTAAGATATTTTGGAAGAACAGGGATGTTTCCTTGTAACTTGTTAAAGTGTAAGTCAAGGGTTGCAAGACTTTCTGGGAAAACAAAAGGTTCCTGCATGCCTACCAGGTAATTACATGAAAGACTTAGAATTTCAAGGTTCCCATCCCCAACTTTCCAAATCCATTTAGGAATCTGTCCTGAAATCTGGTTATTGGAAAGACTCAAATCTCTCAACCATGACGTATTCTTTAAATCAGGAAACGAATTCAGGTTGTTATATGAAAGATCGAGAGTATCAAGGTTGGAACATCCTCGAAACATATTCTGCTGTTTGGTTCCATTGAACTTGTTGTAAGACAAATATAGGCGGGTTAGATTGCCAAGTTTGCAGATTGATGTTGGAAGCAGCCCCTCTAGTTTGTTGTGACTCAAATCTAGGGTATCCAATAATGAAGAAGATGTCGTTTTAAACTCAGGAATGGGGCCACTAAATTGGTTGTTGGACAACTGAATCGTTTCTAAACATGGAAGTACAAACAGATCTAATGGTATCTCAGCAGTTAAATAATTATGAGAGAGATCTATCTGGACAAGTTTCATGGACAAACTAAAAGATGGGACTAGGCCACTAAAATTATTAAAAGATAGATTAATATGGGCGACTTCGGTGAGGTTTGACATGGAAGTTGGAAGTATGCCGTTAAATTGGCACATGGAAAGGTCTAATGTGGACAAGTTTGAAAGGTTACCAAGAGAAGCTGGTAACTTCCCTGAAAACTTAGTGGAAGAGAGATTTAATTCTTGAAGAGAATTATTTATTTGAAACTCTGGCAGAGTACCCTCGAGAAATTCATTGGATGATATGTTAAGAATCTGTAGTGTTGGTACCTGGAAGATGCCGCTAGGAAATGTTCCATGCAACTCGCAGTTACAAAGATTCAACACAGTCAAATTTGAGAGTTTTGCAAAGGACTCTGGAACTGGAGAAGACAAATTGGTACCTTCCAAATTAATGACCGACAATGATTGAAGCTCCACAAGCGACTCATCTAGTGGGCCAGGAACATATCTGTTAGATCTGATGTTACGTCCAATGTCCCAGATGATGTTGGAACATCGTCTGGAAAATGACTTAATTAATTAAGATCCGGATTTCTTACTGTTTAAATTGTTCGAGTAAGATAAAGTGCAGAAATCAAAAGAACACAGAATATGATATCGCAGTTCGGTGCGCACACCTACTCTGCGGGGCCACGCCCAGACAATAAACAGTTCACTATGTTCCAGAAATTACAGACACCGAACGGACTTATTCACTCAAGGACTCCCTCCTAGACACGACGCCGCTGTGACGAATCTCCACAGTGATTTGTTTAGCGTGCACCACACGTCTTCTAAACTGCACGACGAACTCCCTTCGATGGACAGAACTTCCTCCCGAAAGCAACAAATCCCTCTCCCGAAGGATGATCTCAATAACGCACAAGGCTCACAAAAACTCACAGACTCTTTTCTGAAAATATTCTCTCTTTTCTCTAGTTGAAACCAAAGCCTTTTATAATCTCTCTAAAAGCTCATGAGAATCTCCTTTAAAAACTCAATCCCGGATCTTCTCCCATATAATCTATATCAAGACTTAGATATGACATTGGCTCTAAGTTTATCTCACGTACCATTCAAATCCCAATATATATATATATATATATATTTCTTTTGCCAACATACAATTCGAATTCACTTCAAATTCGAATCCAATCCAAAAGCCAAAATCCGGATAACCATCACAATAAGATCTCAACATAATCTTTTTGATCCTTATCTCTTTTGATCCTTATCTCATTCTAGAATCTCATTTAAATTCAAATAACCAATGCTTTATCTTCCTTTGACCAAGCATTTATCCTTATCTCTTCAAATCTCAACTCAACAAAATCTGCAACTTTTACTTCAAATCTGATTCGAATTCTTCTTCTGCAATCTGAAATCTTCTTGAACCTATTTTTTGAATTTTTACAAGATTGCCCACAAATTGCCAACTAATAAAAAATATTTAACAATCTCCCCCTTTGGCATTTTTTGGCAAAACTAACAAATGATCCTAAAAATTCAAAAAAGGCGTAAAGCATTACATTGTTCTCCCCCTTTTTGTCAAAAATACGCCAAAGACACAAAAAACAGCAAAAGAAAATAAACAATTCGCACCCTAGAACTGTCTTCAGCAGCTGATGTCGCAGATCATGTTGTAACATTAGTTGGAACACCTGGTGCAACACTTCGCACTAGATATCTTCGAGGACATTGATCTCTGTAGCTTACTCCCCCTGAATTTTTCCTGTGTCTTACTCCCCCTGAATTAGTACATGCTTCTAAAGAAGTATAAACCTTATGACATCTCAAATCAGATTTCTTTACCCACACACGTCTAGAAAAATTATTTTTCACATCAATCTTCACGTTAGGTGTCTTCTTTGAGTTTGCGGAATTTGGTGGATTAATAAACATACCTTTATTCAAAGCATTTAAATACTTGTAGCATCTCGGTCTTATGTGGCCATGTATACCGCAGTAATGGCATGTAGGAACAAATCTTCTATGTCGAGGGGATGAAATAGTAACCTTCTTACTAGAGGAAGTTGGAGGCTTAGGGGCAGGCGTCTTCTTCACAAACACTATTTTGGATGTTGAGCTCTCACCAATATAGCCAAGGCCATGTCGATCACCACTCACTTTTCCTATTGAGAGAATGTGATCCAATTTTGAAGTGCCAGAATTCATCATCTTTAATGATTTTTGAGTATGCTCCAATTCAGCTGTGACGACCCTAACTTTTGATCACCATCCTACGTTCATGCTTAGCATTACTTAACCTCTATTACTTTCTAATTCTATTCTCATTCGTAAAATGCCATAGCATTTTGTTTTTAACTATACATGAAATGCTGTAGCATTCTACTAGCATTTTGTTACATTAATCGTACATTGTGACTAGAGGTTGCTATGCATAACCTCATAGTTCTGTGATCTTTACTTACATTACATAACCTAACCATATCTATAAATATGGTCTACTTAAAACACTTTGCAGCGTTTACCAATTGCGTGTAGATTCCATTACCCACTTGCCCACACTCCACTGCTGCATCTTCTTCTGCATGCCCAAAGACAACAAGTTTCAGGGAATTGGTGCCTTACCTGAGCTTCCTACAATATGAACAAACGTAATGAGCTTTCGCTCAGCAAGTAACAGTAGGCCATAGTTAAAAGCATACAATAATGCATACCCATATATGCATTCATGTCATATATCCTAAAACATTATGTACTTCTAGAACGTATATCGCTTATGTTCTTTTTTTCATTACGTACTTTGTTCAATTTTCGTCTCCTATTAGTCGTTCACATTGTATTTTCACGTTCTAAACGACTTTCGTTCTGTGTTTCTCTCTTTTCTTTCTTCTTTACAGATACTTACCTTTATATGGAGCGATTTCTGTTTTTGTTTTCTTGTCTTTTTACTTCTTAGGGGCCCTGTCTGTTGTACCATAGCGCGCATAACCAGTGAGGGTGGGGTAGCTAACCAATCCAACTCGATCACGGTTTCATATCTTTCATAGTCTCATAATAATCTTTCCTTCAAGGCTGGTACAAATAGGACGTTTAGTCTCTTACCGTTTATCAATTTTCTCATTGAAACAGTGGCGTAGTTAAATCTTATGAATTTGTGCATTATTGAGCATTTTATCATGAGATCAACTTTTCATTAAAGTTTAACTTTTCATTTCTCTTAGTTTGATCTCGACTTAACATCGATACATACTTTTTTGCAGAATAAAGTTCTACGATTACATAAGTCTTGTAGATACTTACCTAACATAATATCTAGCATTCACATTGTATCTATCATTCAAAATTGTACTATATGCACAATCTTTGTGCAACATAGAAAAGCAAGCTTGTTCATGATATAGCCATAGAAAAACTATTGTACTTACCGCTTTCCGATTTATAGCATAATTCTCTACTACCGCTCGGATCTTCTATCCTTCTTTGTTAAGTTCTCAGAATAAACACCCATCCAGATGGTGGGATTAGCCTTTAGTATGCTATTTTATGTAGGATAGTCATAAAGGAAATTAAATCCTTTCTTATAGAATGTATTTATCCTTTTTATTAAGGATCATAAAAATTATAATTTCTATTATAAGGACTAGTTAAATCCTCATAATTTTATATTCCATAATTGTCTTTACGAATTCGTGAATTCATAAATAACATATCTCATGGACATCATATGTTCTAAATTACTTATCATTAATCATACTATACTTGCCTCAATTCCAAGCTAAGCGGTTCCGGTAATACCCGCTTGTCGTGTTCCACTGCGTATCTCCTTGATATCCGTTCTAGGAGAAATCATAAACGCTTTGCATGATCCACTAGCATCATTGAAGTGTTAGACATTCAATTCTAAACTTCAGTGAATCCATTCGATTCACCTCGATCCGCGTGCAATTGGTACCATACCAGTTTTATCAAAATTGAATTTGATCGATCGGAGGTCACCATTGTGTTCAGCACGTCGAAACGAGTCGGGATATGGTCTTGGATCATCAAATGGAAGTCGATAGCCTGAAAATGACACCTCACCGGCAAATGGCGGCGGCGTACGGCAGCGTACGGCGGCGCATGCTCCCGGAGAGTTTTTCCGCGGCGGACTTGGGTCCTACCCCCCATAAATCGACCTTCTCGAGTCCATTGGTGTGGTCAATTTCATACAATTCGACCTGTAACAGTACAAATCGGGACCGGCAACGTCGCTAAAATCCGGCGACTCAAATCTCACATTTCCGGTCATGAAATCCTAAAATCAGTTGAGGGGTTTTCTTACCCATGATCTCATGAGTGTTTTGACACCAAATTCACGATGATCTAACGGTCCGATCATCGGAACCAATCTACACCATCACGACGGCGGCGACGAGCTCCGTTTTCCGGCCAAATGGCGACGGTGATGGCTGAATCTGGTCGGGATCGACTCGTCTATTAACTCTGAATCTAATGGTAGGGGTCGTGACACCCATCGCATCCCGGAGGAAGAAAAACAACGGTGGCGGCGCGGCGACCTGACCACCACGCACGGCGGTGCTCCGCCATAATTGCGTTATGAAAATGGGTGGGTTCTCTTCGTCACGCTGCACTGAGTCCATAGAGACCGAAATCACCTCAATCGGAGGTCGGACGAAGGAAATATTGCGATCGAAAGTTTCGGTTGTTTTCAAACTTCGGCCGGCGATTATGGCTTATTCCGCGGCGACGGGGGTCGTGTGACCTGTCAAAATGCTCAGCTCATCGAAAGCTTTCCATTGACACCACCTGTGTCAAAACGGAGGTCTGAATCTCAAAGTGAGATTTTGGCCATGGGGTTTCGTTGTTGAGAGAGAATGTCTGAGAGAAGAGAGAAATAAACGCGTGAGAGGAGAGAGAAAGTGAAACTTTAAAACTTATCCTTAAAAATTTCTCTCTAAACATATATAATTTATTCTAACCGCTTACTTCGCGACATAAATTTTTCCCGGATATTACAATCTACCCACCTTATAAAATTTTCGTCCTCGAAAATTCGAATAAACTAGGGACATCTTACCGCTTCATAACTTACTCCGTGGGTTCCGCACATACCTTTTCAACATCATTACGTGAATCTCATTGCGCACATATGCTAATTTCTATGGAGACGCTAGCATGTATGCATCCTCACCAATTCTCTTTGAGATCTCGAAAGGTCTAATACATCTCGGGTTGAGTTTCCTCTCCTATTGAATCAGACACACCTTTCATTAGTATAACCTTCAAGAAGTCTAAGTCTCCCACTTAAACCTCTAAAAAGTCTACTGAGTAAAATATCATGTTGAACTTTAACTTAGAGCTTTTTGCATCTTGTACGCTTTCTCTCAATGCCTTGACATGAAATGACCTGTCTCGGTTTCAATTATGGACTCGAGAACTTCATGCAACGTTACTATTTTAGACTATTTTCAATTGGCTAGTCGTTCAATAAAACAACTGAACTTGATGAGCAAAAGTAAGCAGATTTGATCAGTCGATCGATGATCACCCAATCACATTATTGTTGTCAGATGATTTAAGCAATTCTACTACACATTCCATCATGATTTGATCACATTTCCATTTTGAAATGTCGATCTTCTGTAATTCTCGTGTCAGATACTGATGCGCTACCTTTATGGAAAGTAAGGACTTTGATACAACTCAGCAGCATCTTCTTTTGTATCTTAGCTTCTGTATCTATGTTGGATAATAATCTAGTTCGTGGGGACTAGCTAGCAGTTCATCATCTTATCACTTTATCCATGAAACTTTATTAATATGTTATCAGGACTAGCAGTTATTGTAGCCCATAACATGCATATCTACTTGTTTTGAAACTTCTAAAAATTCATGTTTTTCGAGCTTATCCTTTCACATATCTCTTACATATGTCTTGCTTGTATATACACATATCATTATGCTCATATTATTCATTTTCATATCGTTCATACTCTCACTTCATGCAGTTGCAAAACATTTTTTCTTTTGCTAGCAACTACTTCATATTATACTTATAAGTTATATTGTATTTATAATACATACAATAGACACAATTCATAGCATTCATATACATATTCATCGTACTTTATATCATAGAATTCAACTTTCACATCATAGAACTGCTAAATATTCTCAAAATTAGCAATTCTTGCATATCATAGATCATTACTAAATTCGAGACCTTTCTCGACTACAACTAGTCACATAGTAAAAAGTTCTTCCGAACTATTCATACATAAGTCATACTTTTATATCTATCACTTTCTTGTTCAATCGTATGGTGTATCGCACCTCTAACCCCATAGTGATACGACGTCTATATAATCTTTTACGCCGTCTCTAGACTTGATATCGTTGTCCTCATCATTGGTTCAAACCAAAGAGGGCCTTTTATGTCGAGGTGCTCAACCCTATTTCAGATAAGCATCTTGATATCATTACCCTTGGTGGTAATCATTTAAAGAAGACTTGTTCTTTCGTTCTTCGTGTATGCTACCTATAACTTTCTTCATTCTCGTGGCAAAGTGAGGGGCGTAATTCATTCACCAATATAATCAGCTTTTGGTGAAGATCTGCTCATATGCCGCTCTTTGATCGAGTGTTAGCAATCACGTAGAAAAAGACTTGCGGCTTCTTTTCTTTCCGTAGCGGAATTACCATGATCGTAGCTCTCTAATTGATAGAAAAAAATAAGGACGAAGGGTTAAAGGAGGAAAGTCCTTGCGTTAGCTCTCTTTCGAACCATTGAATGAAGCTTTATATATCCTCGTTCAAACTTGTATTCTAAGCATCATTCATCTTGAAGTGTCGATTCACACGATCACGAAATTTCTAATGTTGTCTTGCTCATCTAGAAATTTGACATCTAATTCGGCTTTTCGTGATCTGATGCGTTAATGGCGACTAGACTCATCATTCGATCGTGAGAAGACGTTCAAGCCATATTGGCATGTCAATCGTCCATGTCGTTACGTAAAAGACATTACTTCTTAACTATCGTAATCTACTTAACATAAACTTAATTCAACTTACTTGGGCAATGTAGAATCGGATGCTCGCCAGAATGTGGGTGGGTGGCGTAAACATTGCTCGATACCAACCGTGACGACCCTAACTTTTGATCACCATCCCACGCTCATACTTAGCATTACTTAACCTCTATTACTTTCTAATTTATTCTCATTCGTAAAATGCCATAGCATTTTGTTTTTAACTATACATGAAATGTTTGTAGCATTCTACTAGCATTTTGTTACATTAATCGTACATTGTGACTAGAGGTTGCTATGCATAACCTCATAGTTCTGTGATCTTTACTTACATTACATAACCTAACCATATCTATAAATATGGTCTACTTTAAAACACTTTGCAGCGTTTACCAATTGCGTGTAGATTCCATTACCCACTTGCCCACACTCCACCTTTGCATCTTCTCCGCATGCCCAAAGAACAAGTTTCAGTGGAATTGGTGCCTTACCTGAGCTTCCTACAATACGAACAAACGTAATGAGCTTTCGCTCAGCAAGTAACAGTAGGCCATAGTTAAAAGCATACAATAATGCATACCCATATATGCATTCATGTCATATATCCTAAAACATTATGTACTTCTAGAACTTATATCGCTTATGTTCTTTTTTTCATTACGTACTTTGTTCAATTTTCGTCTCCTATTAGTCGTTCACATTGTATTTTCACGTTCTAAACGACTTTCGTTCTGTGTTTCTCTCTTTTTTTTCTTCTTTACGGATACCGCACCTTTATATGGAGCGATTTGCATTTTTGTTTTCTTGTCTTTTTACTTCTTAGGGGCCCTGTCCTGTTGTACCATAGCGCGCATAACCAGTGAGGAGTGGGGTAGCTAACCAATCCAACTCAGTCACGGTTTCATATCTTTCATAGTCTCATAATAATCTTTCCTTCGAAGGCTGGTACAAATAGGACGTTTAGTCTCTTACCGTTTATCAATTTTCTCATTGAAACGGTAACTGTAGTTAAATCTTATGAATTTGTGCATTATTGAGCATTTTATCATGAGATCAACTTTTCATTAAAGTTTAACTTTTCATTTCTCTTAGTTTGATCTCGACTTAACATCGATACATACTTTTTGCAGAATAAAGTTCTACGATTACATAAGTCTTGTAGATACTTACCTAACATAATATCTAGCATTCACATTGTATCTATCATTCAAAATTGTACTATATGCACAATCTTTGTGCAACATAGAAAAGCAAGCTTGTTCATGATATAGCCATAGAAAAACTATTGTACTTACCTGCTTTCCAGTTATAGCATAATTCTCTACTCGCTCAGATCTTCTATCCTTTACTGTTAAGTTCTGTAAATAAACACCCATCCAGATGGTGGGATTAGCCTTTAGTATGCTATTTTATGTAGGATAGTCATAAAGGAAATTAAATCCTTTCTTATAGAATGTATTTATCCTTTTTATTAAGGATCATAAAAATTATAATTTCTATTATAAGGACTAGTTAAATCCTCATAATTTTATATTCCATAATTGTCTTTACTTAATTCGTGAATTCATAAATAACATATCTCATGGACATCATATGTTCTAAATTACTTATCATTAATCATAATTGTACTTGCCTCAATTCCAAGCTAAGCGGTTCCGGTAATACCCGCTTGTCGTGTTCCCGCGTATCTCCTTGATATCCGTTCTAGGAGAAATCATAAACGCTTTGCATGATCCACTAGCATCATTGAAGTGTTAGACATTCAATTCTAAACCCGGTGAATCCATTCGATTCACCTCGATCCGCGTGCAATTGGTACCATACCGGTTTTATCAAAATTGAATTTGATCGATCGGAGGTCACCATTGTGTTCAAAGACGTCGAAACGAGTCGGGATATGGTCTTGGATCATCAAATGGAAGTCGATAGCCTGAAAATGACACCTCACCGGCAAATGGCGGCGCGCAGACGGGCGGCAGATGGTGGCGCATGCTCCCGGAGAGTTTTTCATGACGGACTTGGGTCCTACCCCCATAAATCGACCCTTCTCGAGTCCATTGGTGTGGTCAATTTCATACAATTCGACCTGTAACAAGTACAAATCGGGACCGGCAACGTCGCTAAAATCCGGCGACTCAAATCTCACATTTCCGGTCATGAAATCCTAAAATCGAGTTGAGGGGTTTTCTTACCCATGATCTCATGAGTGTTTTGACACCAAATTCACGATGATCTAACGGTCCGATCGCCGGAACCAATCTACACCATCACGACGGCGGCGGCGAGCTCCGTTTTTCGGCCAAATGGCGGCGGTGATGGCTGAATCTGGTCGGGATCGACTCGTCTATTAACTCTGAATCTAATGGTAGGGTCGTGACACCCTTTGCATCCCGGAGGAAGAAAAACAACGGTGGCGGCGCGGCGACTCCGACCACCACGTCTGGCGGTGCTCGGCCATAATTGCGTTATGAAAATGGGTGGGTTCTCTTCGTCACGCTGCACTGAGTCCATAGAGACTGAAATCACCTCAATCGGAGGTCGGACGAAGGAAATATTGCGATCGAAAGTTTGGTTGTTTTGAAACTTCGGCGGCGATTATGGCTTATTCGGCGGCGTGACGGGGTCGTGTGACTGTCAAAATGCTCAGCTCATCGAAGCTTTCCATTGACACCGGTGTGTCAAAAACGGAGGTCTGAATCTCAAAGTGAGATTTTGGCCATGGACGGTTTCGTTGTTGAGAGAGAATGTTCGAGAGAAGAGAGAAATAAACGCGTGAGAGGAGAGAGAAAGTGAAACTTTAAAACTTATCCTTAAAAATTCTCTCTCTAAACATATATAATTTATTCTAACTGCTTACTTCACTGACATAAATTTTTCCCGGATATTACATCAGCTCTTGTCTCCCGCAGTTTTTTCTCCTTTTCAGCAGCCTGAAATTCATAGTTTATGGCAGCCCTCTTAAGTACATCATTCTTTTTAATAAGCTCATCGACTTGCTCCCGCAAAGACTTATTCATTTTAACCACCAAAACCCATTTGTTGAACATGGTTTCATATGCCTCCTGGATTGTCTCCTCACTCAATTCTTCTCCATCATTTGGATCCGTCGAATTTGACAAATCTCCATTTTCTTACGGTTTTCCAGTGCGTTGCGGTGATGTTGCGGATGATGTTGCAACATGAGTCGTGACACGATCTGTAACTTCTGCAGTTTGGAACATCTTGGTAGACATTGAATGCAACATAGTTATTCACATCATCATCATCTTCACGGTTACCTTCGTAATCCTCATCACTCCATGTGACGTTGAGAGACTTCTTCCTCTTCTTGAGAGTGTTAGCACACCGCATTGAATGTGACCATAACCGTCGCACTCCGACATTGAATTCTTTTATTCTTCTTCCTATCATTTGAGGAATTCAGAGTAGCTCCCATATATTTTTTGAAAATTGTTGGAGTTGTTGAAAGTTGGAGTTTGGTTCTTCTCGTTGAACTTTTTTTCATCACCCTGTTGAAATTTTTTTTGTCAATCGAGCAAGAGACTCCGCTAAGTCTTCATCTTCTTCTTCAACATTATCTTCCACTTGGCTTGGAAAGCAATCCTTGAGAAATCTCCTTCTCCTTCTCATTTTGACTCGATTCATTTCAAATGTCCTCGGTGATCCCATCAATTCATCAAGTCTCATAGTCTCAATGTTTTTCGCCTCTTCAATGGCGGTGACTTTGTAGGCAAATCTACGTGGTAATGATCTCAACGTTTTCTTCGACAAGTTTTGCCTCGGGAATTTTTTCACCAAGAGCAAATGATTCATTAGCTATATCACACAATCGTGAATTAAATTCGAAATAGTTTCAATTTCATGCATTCAAGATTTTCAAACCTGGTTGTGAGCATGTTCAATTTTGATTGTCTTCTTCTTTGCAGTTGTTCCTTCATGCGCTACCTCCAGAATTTCCCATGCTTCTTTTGCCGATTCACATGTGGATATCATTTTGAACTGGTGAACATCGACTCCATTGAATATTGCATTGAGCGCACGTGAGTTGTAGTTGGCCAACTTATCTTCATCAGTGCTCCACGACTTTTCAGGCTTAGGAATCTCCTTTCCTTCTGCATCCTTTGTTTCCGGATGCTTCCATCCAATCAGGATTGCACGCCATGCTTTTTCATCTTGAGCCTTGATAAAAGCCTTCATCCGGGCCTTCCAATATGAATAATTTGAGCCATCAAGCAGAGGAGGACGTACAACTGAACCTCCTTCTTTTAGAAAATCCATTCCAGACATAACAGATCAATTCTCCAAGATCTCACCGAACTTATGGTCAGTGAACCGCTCTGATACCACTTGTTAGATCTGATGTTACGTCCAATGTCCCAGATGATGTTGGAACATCGTCTGGAAAATGACTTAATTAATTAAGATCCGGATTTCTTACTGTTTAAATTGTTCGAGTAAGATAAAGTGCAGAAATCAAAAGAACACAGAATATGATATCGCAGTTCGGTGCGCACACCTACTCTGCGGGGCCACGCCCGAGACAATAAACAATTCACTATGTTCCGAAATTACGGACACCGAGCGGACTTATTCACTCAAGGACTCCCTCCTAGACACGCCTTGTGTGGCCGAATCTCCACAAATGATTTGTTTAGCGTGCACCACACGTCTTCTAAAGCGCACGACGAACTCCCTTCGATGGACAGAACTTCCTCCCGAAGCAACAAATCCCTCTCCCGAAGGATGATCTCAATAACGCACAAGGCTCACAAAAACTCATGGACTCTTTTCTCGAAAATATTCTCTCTTTTCTCTAGTTGAAACCAAAGCCTTTTATAATCTCTCTAAAAAGCTCATGAGAATCTCCTTTAAAAACTCAATCCCGGATCTTCTCCCATATAATCTATATCAAGACTTAGATATGACATTGGCTCTAAGTTTATCTCACGTACCATTCAAATCCCAATATATATATATATATATATATTTCTTTTGCCAACATACAATTCGAATTCACTTCAAATTCGAATCCAATCCAAAAGCCAAAATC
This sequence comes from Morus alba, assembly GCA_012066045.3. NCBI lineage: Eukaryota > Viridiplantae > Streptophyta > Magnoliopsida > Rosales > Moraceae > Morus > Morus alba. Next base: position 6,123,923 of record CP050224.2, read on the forward strand.
CGGATAACCATCACAATAAGATCTCAACATAATCTTTTTGATCCTTATCTCTTTTGATCCTTATCTCATTCTAGAATCTCATTTAAATTCAAATAACCAATGCTTTATCTTCCTTTGACCAAGCATTTATCCTTATCTCTTCAAATCTCAACTCAACAAAATCTGCAACTTTTACTTCAAATCTGATTCGAATTCTTCTTCTGCAATCTGAAATCTTCTTGAACCTATTTTTTGAATTTTTACAAGATTGCCCACAAATTGCCAACTAATAAAAAATATTTAACAATATCCATAGGATAAGCTCAATACTCGCAGATTAGGCAGTGAGGATGACAATGCTTGGCACCACCTGTTTCCACGTGCTGATATGTTTGCATGATCAAGATGTATTTCTTCAAGCTTTGACAGGTTCTGAACCAAAACACTCAAATTTGGGATCTCAAGCCACGAATTTGATAAATCAAGAGTGACCAAGCTTCTTAGGTGGGAAATCTCAGTTGGTATTTGCCCCACAAAGCCTGCTAGATTCAGATGCCTCAAATTTGTGAGGTTACCAATCCTCGATGGGATTGTAGAGTTGAAGTCGTTATCAGACAGATCAAGGCTCCTGAGATGTTGGAGATTGAAAAGAGCGCTTGAATTGTCTAGCTCCCTAAAGCCTGAACTGAAAATATTCAGAAGACTCAAATTTGTGAGGTTACCAATCCTTGAGGGAATTGTAGAGTTGAAGTCGTTATCAGACAGATCAAGGCTCTTTAAGATGTCGGAGATTGAAAAGAGTGCTTGAATTGTCAAGCCCGCCAGAGATTGCCTCGCCACTTAAGTCGAGACGTGTGACACGACCCTCTTCGCAGGTTACACCTTCCCAGGAACAGCAATCAGAACTTTCGTTCCAATTCACGAGCTTCTCAGAGGAAAAACTCCCGAAATATAGGCTGTTCTTCAGTTGGAGCAACAAAGATTGCTGAGAGCCAAGACACTGATCACCAGAAACTAGGAGCGTACAAAGGGTGACTAGGATAGAGAAAATGAAGGGCCATGAAAACAGTTGATTATTTGTCATTGTGGATTTAGCAGAGGGAGAATGAAAATGGTCTCATTCAAGTGCTAAAAGCAGCAAACCCACGCCATGTATATATATTACAAATAAATAAATAAAAAAGACATTAAAAAAAAAAAAGACATTTTGTAGAAAATTGAAAATATAGTGGAAAAAAAATTTTGAGACTCAAAAATCCGAAATTTCCACTGAAATTTAAGAAATTTCGGCGAGATTTCCGACCTTGTGATCTATAACGTCCATTGTGTGAAAAGACAAAATAAAAGAGAGGAACTAAGGCCCGTTCACTTCGCTGATTCGAGTTTTTAATTCGAGTTGAGATTTGATTTTATGTGATAGCTTTTTACTGTAGCAAAAAAGTTAGATGTGATTATTTGTGAGAGCTTTTTACTGTAGCAAAACTCGAATTCTAAACTCGAATAAGCGAAGTGAACGAGGGTCTTGAAAAATGGCAATTATGAGGCAGACTACGACAAGCATTGACCGTTTCAAATGGTTTAAGACCATCAAATTCATATTTTTGTTTGCACTCATAGGTTCTAGGACCAATCTACACGGTGAGCGTGGAAAAAAATATCCACAATATTAATTGCCAACATTTTCACTATATTGTGTTCATATTTTGTAATGTCGATACGGATAAGGGGGGATAATATATTCTTTCCGGAGCATTGCAAAATGTCCATAATATCCAAAAATATCCACAATATCATTGAATATTCAAGATTGTTTTGGATATCTCCATACAAAGTCCAAAAATACCTGAAAAGTTTTCTTTTTTGGCAAGAAAAATAATTTTGACAGCACTTTTTTTATTATTATTTTTCAATAAAATGTAACGACTAAATGGTAAAGAACAACATATAAAAATATATAGTGTGACTTAAATGTGACGACTAAACTAAAATATTAAAGATATTGTGTGACTCCAACTTTACTCACAAAAATCTTTTTTCACTTTCAATTTATCTCACGTGTTTCTTTAATATTTTAGGTAGATGGCCAGTGTTTTATATCTTTTTAAATATTAATGTTTAAGATAATATATAAACATTGATCACTAAGGGTATTTATGTCATTTTAACAATTTAACAACTTAAAAGGTTATATTTTCTTTTAAATAAAAAAATAATGGTATAATTCTTAGATAGTTTAAACACATAAGTGATATGTCTTGGATTACAAAAAAAAAAAAAAAAAGGACAAATATAGGATTTTCCTAAAAGCTAAGAGGATACTTTTTGGATTTAAAATAATGAATGAAATTATAATTGCATATATGATTATAGAAATTGTCTCCGTCAAGCACTTAAAATGTATCTGACCAGTCAGGTACTTGTATAATTATGCATGAATTGTGTATATTTACAGGTAAATTATGTATATTTACATGTAAAGTCGTGTATATTTAACATGAAATACAACAAATCAGTCAATATATATATTTTCATGCTATGTATTCACTAATCGCTATAAAAAAATACACGTTTTGAGAATTAATATACATTGTCGTTTCTTATAACTTAACATACACGATTTATATGTAAATATACACAATTCACATGTAAATATACACGATTACACAATTATACAAGTGTCATGTAAATATACACAACTTACCTTTAAATATATACAATTCATATACAATTATATAAGTACATGACTGGACGAGAGACCTTACCTATGATTATATTTGACAATGGGCATGCATTAATACAAAGTTTGCATAAACAGAATAATATCTGTTGAGAGAGATGATGGAGAGAGAGGGCATGCTGCAACAATGAAAAGATAAACATTAAACATTAACCATCTTGTCTTCAGCGTTCACCTCACATATTGAAAGTCTAGGCAATATTATATTGTTGCACATCAGGTGGCAAAAATTGTTATGTCACAGCCCTCAATTGTAGGTTCATCAAACTCCCAGAGTACTTCATTATGGGAAAGGAAAATTCATTATGCTAAATCTTGAATTTGATCACAATTTGGAATATAAATTTCCTTATATTTTGCAAGTGGTATAAAGTATTTGCTTAGGGAAGATCGATCTTTTAGCTAAACATAAGAGTACTATATTGACTTTCACTCAGGATAGACTAAATAGTAAGAGACTTGCAATTTTACAAACATTGTGGTCTCGTTCGTTTCATTAGTTCGAGTTATGACTCAAATTTTTATTGCAATATTTTCTCTCACAAAAATCTAAATTTAACTTTTTATGCTACAGTTTTTTCTCTCATATAAATTCACTTTTCAACTCGAGTTGAAAACTCAAAATTGGCATAGCAAACAGGACCACTGTGTTTATCATCTACCTTGTTCTTTCTTTTCCCTTTTCAACACATTGGAAGCAATTTTACGTAGTTCATCTAAAATTTTTTAACACGAATCGTAGATCTGATCTGACCGTTAAAATATAATTCAATGGTTAAAATAGCAGTACCTACTGATAGATAAAAATAGAGTTCCTACCATACGATTTTGGTTAAAAAAAAAAAAAAAAAAAAAAAGGCCTACACTTTCCTTTATATGAAAGGGAAAAAAATTATGAATAATGGAATTTTCATTACGGCAATTGATTGAGATAGAGAGAGAGGATTTATCTCCATAGACATAAAGAGGAGAGCCAACATGGTGGGACCTGCATGGACCCTACAAGTAAGGCTCTCTTTTGTATTTGATGGGGGACAGTCGATCAAGTCGGTAAGCACCCCTTAGTAGTGGAGGAGCCACGGCTTAAACCTTGAATCTCTCTCTTAGTAGGAGTCTAAGTGGAGCCCACAACCACTCCATTCAATCCCTTAGGGTCAATAAGTCATGTTACCAACGTAGCTAGAACATGCAAGCAGTTCTATTAAAAATATTTCCTTCACTCATCGGTCCCTATAAAATAAGTATTTCTATTGTCAATTCTAACGATGAACATTCAACATGAATAACTATTTCAACTATTAAAGTAAAGCATGTGGTCAGAAATTTCCAGGAAAACAAGAAAAATATATATATATCTTTGCGCGATCAAGACGAAATGCCTATGTCTGTGTCAACATCTTTGTTTCTTTATGGCTCAAAAGACTATTTTATATGCTTTCACACTTAAGAGTCAAGCGAGGTTTGCATGATAATTCAATTCATAGATCAAGAAAATTAATCTCTTTGTTGAAAATGGACGAAAGAAAAAGAGCAACTCTAGCTAGTTTGAACCTTTTAAGCAAGGACTTTTGTTATAAAAAGAACCTACCATACTCTTTCCTTCCATTTTCTCCCTTATATTTTTCATAATTTCTAGTCCAACTTACATCTTTGGAAATTGACAATAATGAGCGTGGTTCATAGAATTTGTAATGAGGGACCATATTCAATGTAATTGACCGGAGGTGAACTGGCAAGTGAAAAATGTTACAAAGCGCTTATAATATCAACACCTAATATTGTTAACTAGTTGGAAGCATGTTCTACAAATGTGTATATTGATTAGTTTATTACTTTTTTTGATACGTGAATTAAAATTTTGAAGAGTTTAATTTTAAAAAACAATTGAAGAAAAACTGTGTTCATTACTTCAACAAGGGCAAATTAGAAAAAATATATTTATGATAAAAATTACACGAAAAAATATACTAAAAGGGGCAAATTTTGAAAAAAAAAAAAAAAAAAAACTACAGTAAATTAAAAAAAAAATCATTTAGCTTAGAGAGTGTAAGATTTAACGCGAAAAACACAAAAGAACAATCAGATAAAACCAAAAAGTAAGAAAAAAATATATTTACATTAGATTTAGTGGAGCTATTTTGAAATATTTATTAATGAATGGGGTATATTTGGAAAAAACTTGAAAATCTATAAGGTAAAAATTTTAAAAATACAAATAAAAATCAAGGGGCACAAGGGGTATATTTGGAAAAAAAAAAAAACTTAAAACACTATATGGTGAAAATTTTAAAACCAAAAACCTAGGGGTGCAAATGCCCCGGGCCTCATCTCTGTCCGCCCCTGTAAATCAAAGCACTGCCTCTTAATCATGGTTATTTCGTAGTCATGAATTCTTAAGAATTAGACGCCTTAATTATTTATTATTGAGAGCAATAAAATAGCAGGAAACAAACAAATAAGCATACACATGCTAGATTTATTGGTTATACCTTATTGTGGGAGGCTTTTAATTGTTGATGAGCAGAAAATATAGCAACAAGAGTATGAAGCCGAAATAACTTACCAAAAAAAAAACCACTCCGATTTTTACTAATTAAAATAATAACTAAAATTCTAATTACATACATGAATATTTCAGAAAATGGGCGTGTATTAATATAAAGTTAAGTGTCAATTTATTTGCAGAAACAAAATAATATCTGTTGAGATAGATAGAGAGCATGTTACAAGAATGAAAGATAAATATTATTGTATTTGTTCATGGTACATAACACTCGAAAAATCATCAAATAGAAATATAATAGAACAATTCTTAATTATTTTAAAATAAACGTGTTAGTTAGATTCATTATTTATTTATTTATTTACTCGGAGAAAAGAAATTAATGGTGTACTGTCACATCAATCTAACGATCACTTAACAATCTATTAAAATCACTAGCAGAGCGGAAAGAAAATTTACCAAACTTTTATTGATTAGCATCGAGAGTTTAAAATTACATTAACTGAAGCAATATTTGATTAGCGGATTCATTATATATATGAAAAGTTAGGCAATTTTGAGACAGAGACTGATCAAATAGACCTGCAGTCAATCAACTCAAGTAACAAAAACACCACGCCCACGGCACACGGCCCATCCGAGCAGTTTTAATAAAAAAGACATCCTTTATTACACGCTGCAAAAAGCATTTAACGTCCAAAATGGTTTAAGACCACTCTACGGTTGTTTCCAATTCCAAAAGCATTATTCTTACAAAAGCGTGCATACTTTATTTACATCCATAGGTCCTTGCAGTTTAATTATTCCCTTATAGGGACCAATCCAGACAGTGAGCATAGGGATAGCGGTGAGGGCATTCCAAGTCAAATCTTTTCAACTTTCAATTCTTATATTTTGTTTTATCCCCCAAAAAAAAAAAAAAAAAAAAAAAAAAAAAAAAAAAAAAAAAAAAAACTTTTTTTACTCTTTTTTAAGACCTAATTGGATGGTGAAATCCACGGTCAATTTGTATTCGAAGCCAATGACCGATTTGACACCAATTCAATTGTGTGATAACATTATTGGCTAAAGTTGTTTTCAACTTTTCAAGGAGCCAATATCTAACATCTTCCTAGCTAGTCTTTGGTCATATGGTCGGTAGTTTCAAATGATAAGGACAAAATTGATATTTGCATACATCTCTTTAATTATTTTGTTAATAGAAGAACACTAATTTCCACCTACTTATTGGACAAAATAAATACGGTAGTGAAAGGCGACTTCATTAATAATTACACATAAAATGGTGATGAATATGTAAGTACCGGTTTGAGTCTTTTAACACTTTATAAGATAATATGAATAACGTAGAAACGTAAAATAAAAAAATACAAGAGAAATGGTATCGCGGTTCGGTAACAACCTATTATGTGGGGCCACGCCCAGATGATAAACAATCCACTAAGAACTCTTTTACAATTCAATTGGACTTAATCTAACCGAGACTCCCTCTCTAAGAAGACACCTATGAACTTGTAATTTCCCAATGGACTTAAACAGCGAGATCCTCTCGACTTTTTAACATTGGAATCCCTCCAACTAAGTTTTTCTCTCAAAAACACTCAAATCATCTCTCTTGAATACAAGTGCTCACCTATCTCACAACCCAGCAAAACTAATCAAAAGGTGTACAATGACTCGAGAGACTCTTTCAATAAATAAGCAGAAAGTTAACGGCTTGACGACCTCTTCAATTAATTCGCTGAACCAAATATGTTGCAGATCCTTGTTGCAACAATAACTGCAACAAGGTCAACTTTCTCAAAACCAGTCCGAATCAATCTTCTTTAATTCTGAAATCTATGCGAAACTGATATATGAATCTGGACACATTCCTAGAAGACAAAGGAAGATCATCTAGCTACGAAATCTCAATCAAATCAATTTACCATCTTTAGACCGATAGTTGACTTACAAAAATAGAAACTAAATTAAGTTTCCAGATCTTTCAGAAACCTTCCATAAAGAACTTGCCAGCTGTACATCTATTCTCAAACGCAATCAATCAGTCAATCATTTCCAAAATAATATCAATCATAAAACGATTAAAATCAATACAGAATTTGGGAAACAAATCCGAACAGAATATCGACCCTTTGCTCCGTCTCTTGTAAATTTGCATAAGAATTAGCAGAGCATAAACGTATATTTAGTCGCTCATAAAATTGAATACTTTTTTTATGAAAATGATTAACAAGTAAATATGAAGTAATTATGAGAGGCTCCATGCATCTCTTTCAACGAAATAGGCTACCATTTGTTATGTATTTGTGTGTGTATATATATATATATATATATATATATATATATATATATATATTAAATAGACTGTCTATCATGACCGAGAAATTTATTAAAGGAATTATTGTATAAGATAAATTTTCTGAAATTCACTGTATTAAATGTGAATATTTTTATGATAAGAATTTGTTGAAATTAATATTGAATAACAAGTTATAAGTTAAAGATCAGAAATTTCTGAGATGTGATAGAGTTATGGATTTTCAAACTGTAATTAGGAAAGAAGTACGGGATGTTGTGTTAAACCTACAAGTGAGCCAACACATGAATATCAAGGTTAAGAAATGAAAAAGAAGTGAAAGATATCAATTCTTGAGTTTTAGAAATAATCGGAACGAAAAGAAAATATATATATTTTTATCATAAAAAGAAATGTACATATTTTAAATTAAAATATACACATTTTAAAAAGAAAATATACATATTTTAAATAAAAAAATGTACAAATACCACTCTACGGACTGGAGACAATATTTATATATATATATATATATATATATATATATATATGCATGAGCGTCTTAATCAAAAGTCTTGTCGCGCTATGACCTCACAGTATGAAAAGCATTGAAAATTTAGTGATACCGTGGCACCGTGGCCCAGTAATTAGTTATATACCCTCCTCAGGTGAGACCCAACATACCATTTTGGTCATAGCATTTATAACATGAAAATTTCGAGGAAATGTGGAGGAACAAGCATTGAAAGTGGTATAAAGTATTTGTTTTTGGTAGACTAAATAGTAAAAGACTTTCCAATTTTTTCAAACATTGTGTTTATCTTCTTTCTTTTTCTTTTTCTTTTTTTTTTTCTTATTCCGATGGAAAAAAAGAGTTGATTATTGCTTTAAATTGTAAGAAAATATGATTTACAGGTTGCATTCTAAGTAGTCAAGTACTAATTTCATTAGGATACACGCTACTAGAACTAATCTCAACATATATAAGAACCTATAACGTCCATAGTTATAAACTTAGTCTAGCGGCATCCCTGGTTGTACGAATCCCCCACTCAAATTGATTAAAAAAAGAAAGGACCTGTAATTTCCTTTATATCAAAAGCCATAAAATTATGAATAATAGAATTAATTGAGATAGAGAGAAAAATGGACCAATCAGTCAAGTCAAGTTACAAAAACAGTTAGTACATCTGAGCATTTCCATTAGAAAGATTTCATTTCAAGTTGCCAAAATACTTTAATTTCTAACGATAACAATTAGAGAAATGTCAACAACACTTTTCATGTCACTCTTTTTGTCACTCTCTCGACTCATTGTTTTAACGATTGATATTCAACATGAATAGCTATTTCAACCAAAGTAAATCACGTGACCAGACATTTCAAGGAAATGAAGTAAAAAAAAAAAGGACCTTCGCAAGATGAAGACTAAGGCCCCGTTCATTTCACCGATTCGAGTTTAGAATTTGAGTTTTACTACAGTTAAAAGCTCTCAGAAACAGTCGCATCTAACTTTTTTACTACAGTAAAAAGCTCAACATCTCAACTCGAATTAAAAATTCGAATCAACAAACTAAACGGACCCTAAATTCTTTTGTCAGCATCAACATCTTTGTTTAATTTATGGCTCACAAGACTATTATATATGTTTTCAGACTTAGAATCAAGTGAGGTTTGTAAGAAATTTCATTTCATAGATCAAGGAGATTAATCTCTTTGTTTGAATATGGCTGAAAGAAAAGAAGAACTCTAGCTAGTTTGAACCTCTAAGCAAGGACTTTTGTTTTATAAAGAACCTATATCAGTTTCAATACTCTTTTCTTTTGTTTTCTACCTTTAATTTCTCATAATTTCTAGCCCAATCTATATCTCTGAAAACTAACAATAATCAACAGTATGGAATTTACTGTGGGGGACGAATTATTCAGTGTAATATTTAGGTGGAGATAAAAGGGAGCACTACCTCTTAATCATGGTTATTTCGTAGTCATGATTTCTCAAGAATTCGATGCCTAATTATGTACTACTACGAGAAACAAAATCACAGGAAATAAAAAAATAAACACACACAAGATTTATTAGTTCACCTTTATTGTGAGGGACTTTTAACTGTCGCGATAACTAAATACAGCGACGAAGAAATTACAAAAGAAAATTGAAACCTTCTCATACAACTTAATAATGGCTCCCCGAACTTAACAATCTTTCATTAACTTGGAGACTTATCCAATCAACTATAACTCCCCAATCCTTAACAGAAAAGTCAACATGTTTAATTGGATTCATGATTATTAATAATTAAGCTCCCCAATTTAATATGATCGATATTAAAATATAATTTGAGTTACATTGATCAGGCATCTTTTATAGGCGATTGATTGCATTCTGATTACTTAATGAAAATATAGCAGCAAGAGTATGACCTGAAATAGCTTAAAAAAAAAAAAAAAAAATGACACTCTCATTTTAACTAATTAAAATCATGACTAAAATTTTAATTACATGAGTGAATCTTTCGGAAAATCGGCATGCATTAATACAAAATTAATTCGAGAATAATATCTATTGAGAGAAATAGAGAGCATGCTGTAAAAAAAAAAAAAAAAAAAAAAAAAAAAAAAAAAAAAAAAGAAGATAAACATTATAGTATTTGTTCACGTCACTTAACGCTCAAAAAATCGTCAAATAGAGGTAGTATAATAGCATCATCCTCCATTATTTTGAAATAGATGTATTAGCCACTCTCAGCATGTATAAGGTTAAGGCCCATTATTTATTTATTTATTTGCTCCAGAAAAAGAGATCAGTAGTATACTCACAAATCAATTCTATCATTACCGAAAAATTTATCAGAATTATTGTATAAGATAAAATTTCTTGAAATTCTTTGTATTATCAATATGAATATTTTTATGACAAGTACTTGTTGATAATTAGTACTAAATAGCAAGTTATACGTTAAAAATCAGAAATTTCTAAACTGCGATGTAGTTACAGATTTTCGAACTATGTTCAAGAAAGAAGTATGGAACGTTGTGTTAAACCCACAAATGAGTAAACACATGAATATTAAGGTTAAGAAATGAAAAAGTGTTGAAAGACATAAATGTTAGGGTTTTAGATATAGTCAGAATGAAAAATGGACATAAAAAAGGGTTTGGAAGGCCGAATCGCGTAAATTAGGGTTTTGACTGATTTAAGTGGACCGAGTCAAAATTTGTTGATCAAGAGTCAACCAAAATATCACCCTTGAAGAGTTAGTCAAGAATGGTCAAAGTTGACTAAGTTGACCAACTGTCCGAAAAACACGCACTAGACAGAAAATTAAGTTGAACCAAAATAGGATAATTATTCAATCAATCAAGGATTGAGATTAAAAGTGATAAAAGAATAGAATGATATGATTTTGACACATGGAAAGTGAGAGGAAGGAGGTGGCCGGCCAAGACCTAATAGAGAAGGTAAATTTGACTTTTCTTGCAAAATGGTCCTTGGAAAAGTCAAATTTTACATTTTTTTGGTCCCTACTTTTGGATGATCGGTTTATTAATGAAAAAACATGAGGAAATGGTCATTTTTCATGCAAGAAAAATAGAGAGCACCAGCCAAGAGAAATGGAGAGAAAAAAATTTCACAAAAGTGAGAAAAGTGTGATTTAAGCGGAAATCGACATAATTGTTGAGGAATGGCATCACTGAAGCTTGTTCTTCATTCCCTAAGGTGGATTTCAAGTTTTTCCTCTTATTCCTCTTCCTTGGCTGCCGCGGAAGTATAGGGACAGTATGGAAAAAAAAAATTTACTTAGAATGTTTATTTGCTTGTAATGGTTAGGGAACTTGAGATCTAATGAATAAAGGATAAATTCTAGGTTATTGAACTTTTGTTTCTAGCAAATCTTGATATGGAGAAACCTTAGAGTCATCATGATGTTGATAGTGTAATTGAAAGAGAAAGAATGAGAATTGTGTTTGACGGTGAAAACAATGGATAAAACGAGCTAAAGTTAGCTCAGGAAACCTAGAAAAATAGGCGGAACTATGCTGAAATTTAATTTGAGCATTTTGAACTAAATTATTTTTCAAGAGGAATAAGGGATTAAGATGTGAAAAGTAAGTCAATTTAATATAACCATCGAACCAGGTGTCGTAGTTTCCAATTGCCTTCCAAGTACCTCCACGTTCGTCAAACATGGGGACGATCTTTCCTTCCTTTGCTACTCTGGCTGCAATTTTGTGACTGTAACACCTTGAAGAATTAAATGAGATTAATTAAGGTAATTGAGATTTATTAGTGTGCCTAATCTGGATTAATTAATTAATTATTGATTATTAAATGTTTCTGACGATAAATAATTCCAATGTATTTAAATATTCTCAGTATTTACATTTTTACCCAGAAGTGTGTATGGGCACATTTCTAGACTATTATTTTTAAATGTGGACACCTGTCTTTTTCTTTTATTTTTTTTATTTTCCCTTTTTTTTTCCTTTCCTTCCTTTCTTTTCCCATGCGTCCCTTTCTCTCTCTCACTCTCACTCTCATTTCTTCTCTCTCTCTCTCTCTCTCTCTCTCTCGGTTGTCTCTCTCTCTCCCGTTCCAAAATCTTCACTGAATCAAACCAAATTTCAAACAAAAGAAAATTTCAAGAAGTTTTCAACGCCAAGAAAAAGATTCGAGGTAAGATTTCTGAAAAACTTCTCTTGAAACCTGGATTTTTCATATTTAAAAACTTATTTTGGTTCAAAATAGATTTTCATTGATTTTGAGTAAAACCATGGTAGAAATTGGAGATCTTGGGTTCTTTGGACTTGATTTAGTACTTAGAACCCGAATCTAGTGGTTTTTTCCTTCAGATGTTTCGGATTGGAACTGAAATTGCAGGTTTTCAGACTGATTTTGGTGAGTTTCCCTAGCCCTGCTAATTCCACCGGTCGACCTATCCAGTTGACCGGATCGCATGGCAACAGGTCGACCTATACGGTAAACCGAATTACACACCACCGGTCGATCAGTGATGTTGCACTGCTCTGTCACCAGTCGACCGGTGTACATGGGTTTGACCCTATTTTGCTTGAAAATGCTGTTTTGACCTCTGTTTTCAGGAAGAACCCAAATTAGCTTCATTTAGGGACTTGAGATAGATGGATTAGCATCTTTAATCCATGTTTTGAGATTGAAAACCCTTGGAATGATGATTTGAAACATGAAATTGGATTAGGGCACACTAATAGGAAATTTTGGTCCATAATTGAGATTGAATTGCTTTAGGAATGAGAATTGGATCCTGAAGTGTTGTTTTGTATCAGTGCTAGCTGATGACTCGGATTGAAAGGCTTTGAGGAAGCAATAGCCGGAATAGAGCAACGTAAGTCACAAGTTTGATATTGACAGGTAGGATTCCTATCCCTTTCCTTTGTGAGCCTGATTTTTAAAAGAGTTTTGGCCTTGCAAATGTTTTAAAGAAAGGGGCTTGTTTGCGAAAGAAAAATATTTGAAAACCATGGCTTGTTGTATTTCATGGAATCCATAGCTTGTTGTAGTTCATGGAACCCATGGCTTGTTGCAATTCATGGGACCCATGGCTTGTGTAGTTCATGAGATTATAATAAACGATTTCAGAAAGTTTAATGAATGATTTCTTAAGATAAGAGATCTTGCGAACCGGTAACTAGCTGATGGCCTAGATAGGATGTGGAGAGTGCATCCTTAGGGGCAAAACCTGAAACCTGGTCCTGGGGTGATAAGGCTTGTGCACGTGGTTACGTAAGTAATTTATCTTAGTATAAATTACTTGCTGATGCCTGTAATACGGAGATTTTCAGTTATATTTCCTTTGAGAAAAATGATGTGAGGTTCTGGCTGTTGTGTTAAAACTGAATGCCTCATTTATTTACTTATCCATTTATTTATTCACTCACGCATTTATTTATTCATTTATTTATAAAGCTATTTCAAATTATATCCTACTAGGCCTTTCGCTCACGTTTTATTATTTTATAAATATTAAACCCCTCCCAGGCGATTCTAGGAGCGGTGCTGAGTATTTGAGTTGTGCTACCGTCGGATTAAGAGAGGATGGTGATCATCCTTGTATACAAATGTAAGAATTGTAAATTCTGTAAACTCTGATCTCTGGATTTCTAGACTGTGGTTGATGTCTGTAATGTTAATTACTTGTTCATGAATGTACAATACTATATATCCTATGGGTGAAGCCATGTGTGTTGTCAGAGGCTCAGGAATTAGAACCTCTCCTTGTACTTTATTTTCAGTTAAATGTGGGGCTCGTTTGGGAATTTTCTTAATATTTTATTCTCAATCACGTTAAATCCCTAATCGAGCCTCTACGTCACCGACCCCTGTGTTGGGGACGTGACAGTGACCCTTAGCCTTCCCTCAACCTCCACAACGTCGTCGAGGTGCGGCATCGGGTGCTGTAGAATGAAATATATTTAGTGATCATATAATACTGATGTAATTAATTTAACAAATTTATAATTATGTTCTAACATACCAAACACACAGTGTGATGGCAACATAAAAGGATTGGGTGGAGGCTGCGCTCTCCTTACAGAGCCAGCACAAGTAGTGATTGGGTCAGACATGATTACTTGTTATGAATTTTATCAAATTTTATGAAAATTAACACAAATTATATTGTAATATGTCTTTAACATTCTCTTAACTATTTTATAATATTTATTTTTAATTTTTTTAATTAATAATATAATAATAATTAAAATTTCCATCTAAATTTTTTAATCATCATATATATAATTCATTATTTTTAACTTCTTAATATTTCCATACGTCTCCTATTTTTTAATAATCATCACATAATCATCATCAAATAAATTTCATACAAATTTTAATCCAATTACCACGAATTTCAATTTCAATTCTAATTTACAATTCACAATTCTAAATCATAAACAACTAAATTCAAAATCCAAAACAAACCAAAATACGAAAATCAATTTATAAAATACTAAAATATTAACTCACAAAATCTAAACCCACAAACACCGGGGGTTGGAAAACGGTATGACAGTAGGGCTGGGAGGGCGATGGCGGCCGCAAAATGACAACGAAGGCCGAAAAAATAGGCGGCGACGGCGAGGTGAAAACTCCATTTTTTTGACTTTTTTGGAATTTTTTGGAATTTTTTTTCTCCACAAATGAAAGATTTGAGGAGAGAACACTATTTTTAAGCTATTTTCAGTATTTTTGGATGGTTTTTAGAGGTTTTGGATGGAGAGAATGAGAGAAAATGTGAGAGCTCACCAAAAAAAATGGTGGAAGGAGGTCTACGATCGCGTTTATACAGATGGCTTTTTGCGACAACATTATGTCGTCGCAAAAAATATTAAATAGTCGTCACAAGTAATATAAAAACGACGTCATTTTTCTTCACCTCATTAATATTTCTGAGAATATTCTTGAGGAATATACCCGTGTTCATTTTTCAGGTGGAATAAACTATGTCAATCTCATCACTCTAGCACCGACACGTGTGCATTTTTCTACGTATCGTCATTAATTTTTGTTATGCTTATTTGGATTAGGAAATTTGTATGGTAAGAACTGTACTTTTTAGTCACAATCAGTAGGAACTACTATTTTAACGAGTGATTATTTTTTCAACGGTTTAATTTATAAATTTTAAACGAAACATTAATAAATCAGACTGTTAAAAAATTTATCTAATGACTAAAATAATAATTCTTATGAGTTGAGAAAAAAAACAAAAAAGGTTCCCTTTCTAGTATCAGCATACTTTTAATTGCAAAAAACTTATAGCTATATTTTTTAAAAAATTACATTTTGACCACTAAATTTTTTAAAAATTATATTTTCACCCCAAATTTTTAAAAATTATATTTTGACCCTTCAATTTTTTAAAAATTATATTTTCATCCTTTATTTTGAAAATTACAATTTGACCCTATTTTTCAAAAAATTTTGTAAAAAAAACGCCTATATGGTAACTCTACTTTCTCTCTTCTTTTACTAGGTTTTTCCTAGTAAGGTTTTTAATAAGGCATCATGAATGGTAGACATCTAAGGAAGTGTGTTATGAATAGTAACTGTCCTTTTCAGTCAAAGTTATCGTGCATGTCAGTCAAAGTTATTATTCATGTCAAAATCTTACTAAAAAGTTTGTTTCAGGCTCAGGCTTAACTTGAGAGGAAGAGAGTCTCAAACTCGTTTATTTCACAAATTTAAATTTTCAATTCAAATTATGATATAATATTTTCTAAAAAGTTTTAACTATAATAGAAAAAAGTGAAATATAATATTTTCTTAAGAGTTTTTAACTTTAAAAAACCTAAAATGTGAAATTAACAAAGAGTTTTATTTCGCTGATTCAAATTTTATTACAGTAAAAAACTCTCATAAATAATCACATTTTAACTTTTTTATTATAATAAAGAGTTTTTATATAAAATTACATTTTAATTTAAATTAAAAATTTGAATTAATGAACTAAACGGACCAGAATCAGAGGCGCAAATCATTTGTGAGAGGTTAAGATCTAGGATTAGAATAACCCCGGGTTGGTTGGATTATGCGGGCTGTTAAAGACCCAACCCACTAATCGTCTCAAACATCTCGGGCCTGGTGCTTAAAGGGCCGAAAGTTAAAAATTAAAGCTGCGTATTGCTTTTTCGGCGGGTTGCTGAGGTTCATGTACAGCCCTAAACTAGAGTGAGAACGAGTGAGTGTGAGGTCCGAGAACCGGAAAAGAAGGGAAAGAAGATGTCGACGCTTCAGCTGAGAAACCTCAACGAGCTCTTCGCTACGACGTCGTCTCGGATTCCGACACCATTCCGCCGCCGCAGCACCAAGCCCTTCTATTCTTCCTCTTCCTCTTCCTCTTCTCCGAGAAGGAGAAATGTCTCAAAGCGACACCGTTTCGACGCCGTCGTCAGCTGCTCCTTCCAGCCAATGGAGACCGCCAAGATTAAGGTTGTCGGCGTCGGTGGCGGCGGCAGCAATGCTGTCAATCGAATGATTGGAAGTGGTTTGCAGGTTTGTCTTCGTTTTTCCTTTATGGGTTTTGCCTCGGACTGAAAAATTGTGTCGCTTTTGAGTTGAGTTGGGCAAACGAACAAACCCTCAAATTCAACTTTTTTGCTACAGTGTTTTATGAACGTACCCTAAGTGATTGTTTCCTTGTGTTTGAGCTGACAAAACGCATTTTGGGTTTGCAATTTATGTTAATTCTTGATTTACAAATGCTTGTTGTTGTTTGGAAAGAAATTGGTGTTATCTTTTAATTTGTTCAATTTGGGTTGGGTGTAGCTTTTGATTAGCTTAGTTGAATTAATTGTAAAATGTTATCTAAATTATTTGGTGTTAGCTTACTCGAACTAATTGAAGCTTTAGATAGCTTTTCCTTGTCTTTGAATTGTGGTTTAGGACAAAACGTCAAAACCCACTATTAGTTTTCAATTCCTGTTACTTAAATCTTGATTTTACTTACAAATGATTGTTGAAATTTGAAAATAAAATGGTACTCTCTCTTATTTATTTATTTTTTATTTGGATGGTAGCTTTTGATTAGCTTAATCGAATTCGCTATGATTTTGTTGCTAAGTGATATGGTGATTTTCATTTTCCCATTTTTTGTTTTTTCTTGAAGAAATTGGTAGAACCTTTAGTTTACTTGAATTCAATTGATTTGTGATGGTAATGTTGCTCATTTTTTGAGAACAGGGTGTCGATTTCTATGCGATAAACACAGATGCTCAAGCACTAGTACACTCTGCTGCTGAGAACCCACTTCAAATTGGAGAGCTTCTGACTCGTGGACTAGGTCAGGCCTTTGTTGATGTGCCTAACTTAATAGTTCGTGTTTTGTATTGGATATATATTAACTAATTCAAGCTATGACTATTGGCTTTGTTGTGGTATCATAGGTCTTGAGTTTCTCTGTCCTTCCTCTTGATTTGAAACACTTTGTAGAGGTGCAGGTACTGGCGGGAATCCACTTTTGGGTGAACAAGCTGCAGAGGAATCAAAAGACACCATTGCAAATGCCCTTAAGGGTTCAGATCTGGTTTTCATAACAGCTGGTATGGGTGGAGGGACGGGCTCCGGTGCTGCCCCAGTTGTTGCTCAGATATCCAAGGAGGCTGGTTATTTAACTGTCGGCGTGGTTACCTACCCTTTCAGCTTTGAAGGGCGTAAAAGATCCTTGCAGGCAGGTGTCATTGTGGTCCCTTTTTGGAATATCATAGAACTTGTATACTTGTGTGTACTTCCTAATCAAGTTCACTTGTTCTTTTCATGGTATTTTTATTGGTAATTCTTGTTATCTTATACAAAAGCAAAGAATCAAATGACATGTTCTTCTTTCCTTCAGGCGCTGGAAGCTATTGAGAAGTTGCAGAAAAATGTGGACACTCTTATAGTGATTCCGAATGACCGCCTGCTTGATATAACTGATGAGCAGACAGCTCTTCAGGACGCTTTCCTTCTTGCTGATGATGTTCTACGTCAAGGAGTGCAAGGAATTTCAGATATAATCACGGCGAAAGTGCTTTTGTGAAACATTGAACTACTTTATTACTTTGGTCTCAATAGCTTACATGTCGGGAGTTACAAATTTATTTAACTATTTACAGTGAGCATAACCTGATTCCTCAATAGTTTGATTAGCATAATCTGATCCCTCCATTCATGATTAATTTTGTTAATGATTACGTAGCGAAATCCCCCACCTATTCCCTAGCATCTCAGACTTGTTTTTTTCCATACATTTTTCCATATCTTCCCAGATATGCCTGCTTTGTATGAAGTGTTGTTTTGTTGGTTTGCAGATACCCGGACTGGTGAATGTTGATTTTGCAGATGTGAAAGCAGTTATGAAAGACTCTGGAACTGCAATGCTTGGTGTAGGGGTCTCCTCAAGCAAAAATCGCGCCGAAGAAGCCGCTGAACAAGCTACATTGGCTCCTCTGATCGGTTCTTCAATTCAGTCTGCTACCGGAGTAGTATACAATATTACAGGTGGAAAAGACATAACCTTGCAAGAAGTGAATAGAGTATCCCAGGTACATTTAATAACCTCGTGTTTAATGTGCTCTTAGGTATTTTTCTTCAATGTTCATTGGATAAAATCTGCTGATGTATTCTCAGGTTGTGACGAGTTTGGCGGATCCTTCCGCAAACATAATATTCGGAGCTGTTGTAGACGACCGTTATAATGGAGAAATTCATGTTACTATTATAGCCACGGGGTTCTCATAATCGTTTCAGAAGACTCTGTTAACGGATCCTAGGGCATAAAACTCGTCGAGAAGATAACAGGGGTCAAGAAAGCAAGGAATTCCGGTTCCCCTCAATGCATCAGCAGCACCTTCAACCGCTTCATCCAGACCACCACGGAGGCTTTTCTTTTAAATTCCCTTTCAGAGTTTCTTTTACCTGTATTTTTCTCTTGTGCTCTTGTAACGAGATTGAAGTTCAATCTTTTGAGATATCATGTTTTCTGAGCCCAATCATATATTGTGTTATTCTTCTAAGTCTGTAATTAAGGTGATATCGTAGCCAATAGGAACAAGTTGTAGATCTTTTGTTTCTAGGACATGAAATTATTGTTCAAAACCAATGGTTTTAAAATACAAGACAAATCATTTTCCTCTCATGGACTACAACAAAAGATGAATGCTTAATAAAGTTTTCAAGAGACGGTTTGCAATGTTTCTGATAAAAAAAAAAAAAAAAAAAAAAAAAAAAAAAGAAGTGATGCTTTTTTACCAATATTTTCTTCTACCGGTAGGGGAAAGAATGATTATCGAGTTTACTATATTACATATGCACATCTACAATCCCTAGTAATCCCCAGGAAACACGAAAAATAATATCAACTTAATTTAACGGATGATTTACACATTCTTGACCATTGTAAAATCCCAGTAAGCAGGAATCAATCACAAGAAGAACGACAACTCCGGTTTGGGTGTAAAGGAGAACATGCTTTGACCAAAAAACTCAAACAACGACGAGACTAACTGGCCTGCATCCATGTCCTCTTTCCAAGCCTGAGCAAGAACAGAAGATGTCTTTCCCGTTTGACCACCTAACTCTCTTCCTGACAATTGTTCACTCGATAACTGGCGAGACATCGATGACATGCCAGCATGGGATGCACCAATACCAGTGGCAAATCCAGCTGCGGCCCCTTGCATGTCGACTTGCATGGAGTTCATTGACATTGCCCCCATGCTTCCGTCCGTGGCTAACTTCTTCAGTGGCGGTTGCTGCATCAAGTTGTCTGTGCTTGCTTTGCGTTTATCTTGGTTGAAAAAATTGCACTAAGTCAGGCATGAGGAGAGGGAATATACAAGTAGAGTTTAGTTAAAACAGATAAAGAAGTGTCATACTTGTCATCATTGCTGCAATCTTCCCATTGCTCCTCAAAACGGCACGAGATGGTGGAGAAAACACACCACGGAACTTCTTCAACCGTTCGTGCATGCATTGACCTGCTGCACACTGGATGATTTACAACCTTATTAGTTTTCGAACCATTTCATAGCTAACACCAATTATTTTATAAAATAAAAATTTAGGGTCAGATTAAAAATGTGAGCTCACCATCAAGGCCCCATATACACGCCAAGCTTCATGTCGTCTCATCTCATTCTTTTGCTTTTCGAGTTGCATTTCTGGTTCAAGAAGCTGCATATACGGCTCAAGATTTGGTAGTACCAGCAGGCGAACCTGTAGAAGATCAAGAAGCGTCACAATTTGCACACTGAAAAAAGGTCGTGACAATCTCAAAATATGACAACACAAGACAAATAAATCCCAGATATGTTTTGCACAGAGACTCAGAGAAGAGTTTGTCAGATATCACATTATTGAGCTAAATAGAACACCTAAAAAAGGCAGTCATTTAACATTCATTGGTAATTTGAGATATAATACGACAATTACCACACTCGGACCAAGAGCTGCTAAGCCTTGGATTGCACCATAATGCTGAGGTAATGCTTTTGTTGGGTCCAAGAAAGCATGAACCAGAGTTTTGGTCACACGTGGCTGAAGATTGTGATAAACATGTCCGAATCTGTAATAAAAATAATAAAAAAAAGAACCATGAGAACTACATCACTTGTCGATTTGCACATTTGACGATACAAAATATATTGGAGTCCATATTTGCCGTATGTAAAGATTTGGAGTCCATATTTGCCGTATGTACAGATGATTTGATTTGGACATTCCTGATATAATTTCCTTCGGGCAATTGAACATTGCATAAATGTGAAGTTTAATTTCAAATAAAGCGAAACCAAAATGTTGACCTTTTGCAAATTGAAGCAACCAGGTTTGCCGCGAAATTTCTAAGCTCCCAGTGGTTATCGGAAGTTCTACTCCCTAGTCTTTTCGCAACAAGGCAGGTAATAATTGATGGCATCAGTTGGTGAAGCTGGAAAATTAAAAAATAGGAATATATCACCAGAATACAATGAAGTAACAATAAATGATAATTTCTCATCGTAAGGAAGAGACTCATCATTTAAGATTAGAAGCTCTCGTGATCAAGGCAAATAAAAGTTTATATGAGTAAAACGAAATTGCTTACATAAGGTTCTATATGTATGTGTGGATTTTGAAGAAGGCTTTGAGCAAGACGCATCAGAGCAAATAGGAGAGAAAAATTATTCAGATTCCGAGTAACCTGAGATGATTAGAGGAAAATATAAGCAGAAGCGAATAAGAACATGACACGACCAACAGTATGTAAGAGATTACCATTAACAAGAGATCATCATATGAGTACCTCATCAGAAATAAAGTAAATGAAATAGGGAACTAAAGGATGAAGTCCCGAATCTGTTGCCAAGCTCACCAACGCTTGTTTGAAGATTATAGACCAAGACCTGTTTTTCGTAAGCTCTGTGATCTTTTCAAAGTAGAGCTGCAGAGGAAACCACAAAAAATTATGTGCCAAAGTTGGTCCTGGACTGAATATAAATATATATATATATATATATATATATATATATGTGTGTGTGTGTGTGTGTGTGTGTGTGTGTGTGTGTGTGCGTGTGTGTGTGTGTGTGTAAGGGGAAATAAGTGAAGCGAAATAAGTGAAGCAATCACGAGTATACCTTAAGTTCCCTTGATATTACATGCTTAACAGGTAATTTAATGTCCATAGGAAGTCCATCTTCTTTACTCTCGGATTTTTTTCCATCAGCAGATGCTGCAAATAAACCATTATATCAATCGAAAATGCCCTAATTGATTTTTTTTTTTTTTTAAAAAAAATTATAAAACAAATTTCTAGACACATGTTCAGATTAATAAAACTCAACATCAAGATTAGAAAACATGGTAAATAGAAAAATAGAATGAAAATGAACGATATCAAGTAGTAAGCAAAAACAACTAACTTATAGTGACCAAACCCCTTGTTTGGAAAACTAAAATTGCACGTAAATTCAGAAAGCTACCTTCGCTGGGAGCATTTTCTGGAATCGCTGGCTGAATTCCTTCAATTGCTAACCAGTGAGATGTAAGTGATACATCAAGAGGTGCTTTTGGTAAAGGTGCTTCAATTACCTGTATAATCCGGATATGCAAATATCAGCGCTTACAATACATAGACTTCATGATATAAGAAAAGACAAAATACACTTGTGCCCCCTGAAGTGTTGGCGTGTTACAAAAATTCCCCTTAAACTTTAAAAATAGAAAATTTTCTCCATGAACAATTTTCTGTTAGTACGCTTCCCCCTTATCCGC
Source organism: Morus alba (assembly GCA_012066045.3). Taxonomy (NCBI): domain Eukaryota; kingdom Viridiplantae; phylum Streptophyta; class Magnoliopsida; order Rosales; family Moraceae; genus Morus; species Morus alba. The sequence continues at coordinate 6,146,207 of CP050224.2, forward strand.
CCCCTCTGTTAAATTTTGAACGGTAAGGGGGACGCGTACTAACGAAGATTGTTCAGGGGGAAAATTTGTTATTTTTAAAGTTTAGGGGGAATTTTTGTAACACGCCAATAGTTTAGGGGGCACAAGTGTAATTTGTCCTATAAGAAAACATATTCAAGGTAACCAAAGACTTCTCACATCTTTAAATTCCACATCCTTGTCATCGATGTAGAACAAATCCTTGTGTCCAGCAGCTCTCTTGAACCGCAGAGAATCTCCTGAGGCAAAGCCATATATTGGCTGAGGTGGCAGCAGAATCAAAAGTTAAAAGTGAATTTGAGGTCTAAGTTTCAGCTTTTCCAACTTTGTAGCTCGATATCAAGACACCAAAATTATAGAAGATCTCACACAAGTGTACAAATAAGTCGACGAGGAAACATTCAATATAACACATCTTTCTCACAATTTTAAAAAACGTGTCATGTATCTCTATGAAAAATCATTCATTGTACAATATCTGCCGAAATTTAATAAACAAATTCAAGCAAACTAAACAAGAATAAAGCTTCACAGAAACAAATTTGTAAGCTTTAACATTGTAAAAAAAAATTGTTTTTTAGGATTCGAAAAAATACCAAATGTATACTAGCACCTAGACAACAAAAGACGCTTACCTCCACATTTCTTAACTTAAGTGCACTATCAACATCGTCAGTTGTAAGGGTAGTTCGCCTAGAATGTCGCATGCATTTAATAGCCTCCTGCAGTTCAAAACCAAAAAGAACTTGTTGGTTTCCTTTGGCCGCTTCAAACTCAATGATCCAACTACATTAGCTGCATTACGATTTACGGGCACCGATTTTCTTGTACTTTTCTCACATTCCCAGCACATAACGCATGACCAGAAAATCAGAGTCTACACCTTCATTACCTCATTTAATGAACTTTCCACAACTATCCCAAGCTTAGTGGTAATAAAAATTACAACTGGTCGAAATAGTTCAAACCTTAGATTAAACCTCCAATACTTTTTCGCTAAATACAAATAGGAGAACGCCTCATTACAGTATGAAAAAATACCCTGCTGGTAGAATGAAGTTTTTAGCTGTCATATCTACATTAAGTTCCGATAAATTGTTCTGCTTTACTTCAATCGATATGTAAATTTTTGTTAGTTGTCAAATTCTCAACGAATTACGTTAAATTATCATATTTTCTTAATCTAACATGTTTCAAATATGATCTAACGGATAAAAACCGTGTCATATTTCATAATTTACCCCACAATTCTCCAAAATAGAAATGGCAAAACCTCCAAAAACTAAACCAAAGCTCCACCAACAACAACTAAAGCAATGTGAAAATCAAAATTGCATAAGATCAGTGTCAAAGTTGACCTGCATGATCTCGCGGACTCGGTATTCGACGTCGGGAGCAAGAGCCAGGGCAACATCAGGGGACAAATTGGTAATTCCAATGCTCTGTGCAATCACCTCAATTGCTTCTTTTGGCACCACGCTCATCTTTTCTTTCAAAAAATAAACAAATAAAAATATGGTTTCTTTGCTTTGTTTTGCTCCAAAACTACCTCATAAACCTTCTGCAACAAAACTCATACTAAAAAAAAAAACACCTCTTCTATATTCTCGTGACAAATATGAACTCTGCAAATTGTAGACACAAAAATAACTTACACAAAATTCAGAAAATATTTACGATAACAATAATCATATTAGTAATAATCCATAAAGTATAAACTAGATTTCCCTTTCCAAAAAAAAAAAAAAAAAGACTAGAGAGAAACCTGTTTTTGAACAAGTCTTATTGGAAGAGAGGGATTCTGTCGGAGAGAGGGGAGAAGTTGGGTGTGCGAAGTGCAGGATGCCGTGCCTTGCGACGCCGGGAGGTGGTGGCTGGTGCGTCTGCAAATTAAGTTGGGCTATCAAAGATGGGTTTGCAAATTAGGGATTGGGTCTGCAAATTTGCGTTTTTTTTTTTTTTAGTCGTGTGAATAAAAGATAGAGTTATAATTTCATAAACGGTCCACGAGGGATTTACATACAACCTCATTTCAATTAATCTCATTTTAGTATCTGATTTTTTAAAATCATACAGATAATCTTTAAAGTTTTATTTTTCCTAATTTGTTATTTTTATTTTAAAATTGATAATGTTTTTAAAATAATTTTATTTTTAGTATAAAAGTAAAAAATGAGATTGTTTTGAAAATTATTTTGAGACTGATTTTGATATTATTTTAAAAGATTATTTAGCTAAAGACCCATTTAATTAGTATTTTAAGAGATTGTTTTGAGTATAATAAAAAAATAAAATTATATTTGGTTATATTTTTAAAATTTTGTTTAATTAATAATATTAAATTAATATATTAAGTAATTAATAATTGATAATCACTTACCAAATAAAAAGTAATATAATAATAATAATAATGGATACATTATCTTATAATTAATGAGTACATTGGTAATTAAATTATATATAATGAATTAGTATGTTAATAATTAAAAAATAGTAATTAATAATCAGTAATAAGTCATTATAATTATTATATTAGTAATGTATTAATATTTATTAGTTTATAAGTAATTAATAAGTGTATTAAGAAAAATATTAGTATATAATAATATATTAATGTTCTATTTACTATTTAAATAATTAACTTTTAGTTACATAATTAAATAATTAGTTGATTAGTTACTAATATTTATTTAATAATCTATTATATATATTGCATGATCAATTTTTGATAATTATTCTTTAAATAATTATTCATTATTAATTATTTTTTATTAGTATATTACATAATTAATACTATTACTTTAATATTGATTATCAATTGAGTAATTACTATTTTTTATTTATCACCTATTTACTAATTAATAGATTATATGAAAATATATTAATATTTTATTTACTATTTAAATAATTAACTTTTACTAACATAATTAAATAATTAGTTGATTAGTTACTAATATTTATTTAATAATCTATTACTTGAGATATTGCATGATCAATTTTTTATAATTATTCATTTATTAGTTAGACTCATATCTATTTATTATTTATTTATTATTAATTAATTAATATATTATATAATTAGTAATTAATAATTAAATAGTTAATGTAACATTGTTGATAAGTACTAAAAAATGAAAATATAAAAGGGAAAATAATTTTTGATCGTTTTCTACTTCCTTCACAAAAACATGTACATTGTTTTTATTTTCGTTTTCGTTTTCAAAACATTCGCTAAACAAACGCGGTTTTCAGATCATTTTTATTTTTGTGTCTTAAAAGATGTGTGAAAACATTTTTAAAAACAACTAGAAAAACAACTCCAAACGCACGCTAAGATTTTAAGACTATTTGCGGAAATTAATTTTTATTTTTTTAAATTGTTTTTATCTGTAAATTTTGTATATTTTTAATTTTAGTTTCTAATTTTCACAAATTCCGTCAAACATTTAACACCAAATTAACAAAAAAAAAACTAAAACTGAAACAAAGAAAAATTTTAAGAACTAACTGTGAGACATTTTAAAAGTCAAAAACTAAAATAAGAATGAGGATAAATCTCAAAAACCATTTATGAAATTAATCCTGTCATTATTAATAATTTCTCATTTGTTTAGTCTGCCCTTATTAAACAAAGTATGAAGCAGATTTTTAAAAACAAATAGGATGTTTAGTTATAGGAATAAAGTCTTTTTTTAAAAACAAAATGGCAGAGTTGATATTTCATGTCCAAAAAAAGTGTCGTTGATTGTTGTCGTCTAACTCTACAAAAGAAGATGTCGTTTTTAAGTCCTTTCATTTTAAGGCATAATGGATAGGCATGAAGGCGTAACTCGTAAGGCTTGTTCCAAAAATTTTTACCGATATTTTACGTTTTTTGGGCTGAAAATTTACTGATACTTGACTTGGGGACTGTTCAGCAGACTTTTTTTTATTGTAAAATTTTTTTAAAAAATAAACTTGAGTTTCAATTTTATTTAAATTCATGTTCTTTTAAATTTAAACTCGAGTTTGGGACTAAAACTCGAATTCAAGTTTTCTTTTCAACTCGAGTTCAGAAACTCAAACTCAAATTAATTAATAGTATTTTTTTATTATTAAAAATGCTATAACTTTTTCATTTTAATTCTGATTGAGATGATTTTTTTTGTGTTGACAACAAAAAAATGAATAAAACTCCACCTATATACCCTATTAAAATTTTCAATCAGCATTAAATTTTTATTAAAATACTATCTAAATATAAATTTAAGTTTTGACTCACTCAAATATAAATTTAAAAAGATTTTTATCTCAAACCATAACTCAAATATACACAACCAAACACAAACTCAAATTACAATTTCAATTCAAATTATAACTCAAACTCAATTTAAAATCTACACTCAAATTACTTAACTCAAAAACGTCCAAAAAAGATGCCCTTGGTTATTAATTTATTGAAATGAAAACCCCTTCTAGCAATAATCTCAAAAAGGTCGATATCTCTCATTCTCACCTTAAAAAAAAAAAAAAAAAAAAAAAAAAAAAAAAAAAAAACCTGAGGCTTCGTAATCATATACGGATACACGTCAACAAGGATTGGACTAGTCTCATTATAGGAATTTGTTAAAATGTTATTCTCCACTTCTTGTTAAATGTAAAATGTAAAGAGAGAGAGAGAGAGAGAGAGAGAGAGAGAGAGTTGTTGAGAGAGAGAGAGAGAGAGAGAGTAGACATCAATACTTAAAGGTTGAAATGTCACAAACACAAGATACAATTATTTTGACACCTCAGAGCACCAAACAAAATCACAAAAGCCGAGTATCACATTACAAACAGTATAGCAGTTACGAAAGCCAGTCCACACTATAAGCACAAAAATAGAATAGTTGATTATGTGCGTTTCAAGTCTCATGTTATTACAAGTATTTAACAAGTAGAAATATGACAGCAACAAGACCAACAATCCCAAGAACAGATGACAGCATGCACATGCAGGAGCAGCTGCCTTTGGTGCGCTTGTTCAGAAACGCCAAGCTCTTCTGCACTCGCTGTTTCGTAAATCACAAAGAAAAACGAAAAGTAACATTTGAGTTTCACATTCTAGCTCAGCTAATTAGAATTTAGAAGAGTTTGATGCATGAACACGACATCATTGATTGTTGTTGATGACTTGGTAATACTTTCTTGACAAAGCTAGGCAGCTAATTATCATTTAAGGCAAAACCAGTAACATTTTATTTTCTTTTTTCTTTCCTAGCCACGACTAATAACGTCCGTAATAGCGTATTCTAAACATTTCTAAACAACATCACATTCGGAGTCTTCAAGCATTATGTACTGCGTCCCTTTATATGAAACTTCAATAATTAATTTCCTGGTTTGTTTATGAGATTTCCAAATGATTTTACTCACACGACTGCAACACACATCTAAAGACCGATAAGAACCGAGAAATACTAAGAGAATTTCTAAATTCTAACAAGTAAATTGAGCAAAATAATGGAGAAGTTATTATTGAAAGTAAGAACAAAACATGATTACAACATAGATTCGCAGACGTTCGAGAGTTCTGCTAGCTCTCCCAAAGGGTTTCCCCAAATTCACACTGACTAATCCATAATCCCACCCCAATTGCTAGTTCCCCTTTTATAATAGATCATCCCCAATATAAATGCTAATACTAATTGCATATTTAGCATCAAAAACTATTATATGGTATATTATTTTCATTTTTTCTCCACTGCATTATGCTATTTGAAATGCTAAATCTACTTTTCCCTATAATTATTAAGCTGAGGAAGTTGTAAAAGTAAACTTTTATTTTTAAAATAATTAAAAAATGCAAAAATTGCATTGGTTACATGGAAAAAGTAAACATTTCAACTACTAGTTATCAAATGTCAAATTTCTCATATACTATACTCGGTGAGAAATTTGCCACAAAAATATAATATATGAAAAATTTGACACAACAAATAACATTGCATTGGAGTGTTTTTTACACTCAAATGTTAAATTTGAAATTGGCACATTAATTATGGTATTGCATTGGAGATGCTCTTACTAATAGCCCTCTAACAAACTACTGACAGCTATTACTACACTTTAACAACCTCTACTAACAAACTAAGTTCCCAAGACCATCATTAACGAGTCCTACCAAAGACACTAGAGGAGCTCAAAGATTTTGACTCAGGAGTGCAGACAGCTCCTTAAAGTACAAGCTAACGACATGGAAGAATTCCTTCTTATTAGAAGGACAAAACAATGATAAAGATCCCAAGTCATTTATCAAATGTTATGTACCAAATTACGCAGCAAGTGAAATGTTATTTTCCAATTACGGAATCTATTTCAGAAAGTTATATTTTGCTATCAACAAATCATTTGTCACATCCTTTGGTTGAAAAAAATGGTACATTACTTGGGTCCCTCACGTAATTATGTAATAGGGAAGAGTTTTACCCGTAAACGAGAGTCTGTAACATCGACATGGTAGTCCAGGTCATCCTGCAAAAGTGGACATATACGTGATTACTCAGAGGGAAGACTAGATATTTACATGAATAGGTAATTATTTGAATGATAACTCCAAGATGAAAAATCAAATACAAAAAAACCATACAATAAGTCTGGCGTGGAGGTCCAGTTCTTCATTGACTGCCAGTGCAATATGTTTAGTGCTAACTACTGTTTCTTCCAACTTCTCAAGACCTTCATCTTGTTCTGTTTCAAAAGCCATAAACACTTGAGATATCCATATTGTAAAGACCCAAGATATGTCAAAAGCAATAATGGGATAAGTAATATTCCAGATAACTAAAATGATTTGCCTCTCATAATTTGTCGTTGAAGACCAACAACGCCAGAGTTCTCCAAGCCAACTGTCCTGCTCATTGCGTCAGCAGGCTTTATTTCTGGACCAAGCAAACTGTCCCTGTTTGCAAAATTTGACATGTTTAAGGCTGAAGCCATCTGGTTAACCTTTGACCTCAAATTTGCGAGCATGTCCTTGCGGCGATTCATCTCTTTCTCCGATCTGCAGAGCCAGCATTAGAGCTATAATCAGAATTCATTTTTATCATGGATATTGGTCTCAAATCACCATGTCCAGAAAATCATTTATGGAAAATGAAGTTCAGCATTAATGTTACTACTTCATAGAAAATTCCTCATAATTTCAACTCATCCAACTAAAAGCAGAAATATTCAACTTCATGGTAGAAATTCATCCTTTAAATCTGAGTTAAACATCAAAATACAATAGTGACAATGGCATGTTAGAAAGTTTGAGTTCTGAAAGCTCAGTAAGTCTCGGACATATTCCATGAAAATACCAGGTTTACTTCACATGTTGATGCAATTCTGCTAAAGGCAACTTACATGGGCTGCTTCCCAGGAAGCTTTGTTAAAATGGACTGTAAGCCATCAAGTCTAGTCCCTAAGATTGTGATCTTCCTCCTTATGGCAGAAGCATGACGTTGAGTTTCTGGTCCTGATGCATGCAACGAACTCCGCTCTGATATCATGCCATTGATATCATCTGCAAGCTTCACGGCTTCATTATACTCTTTTACCCATGAATCCCCAGCCATTGACCTAAAACAACAAATCTTTACATAAATAAGATGACAACAAACACGAAAGACACATTGGATCAGCGCATTGAAAATCTTATTTCTGCTCAGCATGGCCATTTACTAGTAAATTCAAGACCTAGACTAATTACATATAACAAACTAAAACTTGATCCTTTAAGAAAATATATGAGGGGTGAATGACAATACAAAGTTTAGTTATAGTATCAAGGGTTTCCACCAGAGCCGGCTTAACCCTAAGGCAGGTTAAGCAGCTGCTTAAGGCCCAAAAGTTTTAGCCTACAATTTAGGCCTGTTTCTATTATATATGTCCATGGTAAGAGGAGCTTTTTTTCCCCCACCGGTTGGGTGAAATCCAACGATCCATATTAAATCTTAGTGAAGGTTTAAGGAGTCTCATTCACACCGGATTGTAGCCTATATTTAAAATAAATAAATAAATAAATGACTGAAGAACAATAGTGTTTCTTTCTTTATTTCTTTCTTTTTTAAGAACAATAGTTTAGTACGCCCAGAAAGTAAAAACCAACCTTAAAATCATGAATTTTTCTCGCAATCCAAAACTCAGAATCTCAACAACCCAGAAACCAACAATTCAAGCAACAATCACCAAATTTTTATGAATTAAGACAACTCAGAAACCTTCAAATTATCAAATTTTTCTTGCAATCAACAATTCCAAAGAATTCAGACAACCCAGAAACCAACCTTCAAATTATCAAAATTGCCAAACTGGTTGATTTCAAAACAAGCAAAATCAAGTCCCTTAACTGGGTGATTTTGGAATCAGAGAGAAAAAAGTGAATGAGATTATGGTTTTGTTAGTCCAGTTTCCGAATCTATTGTTTCCTCGAAAATTCCTTCATTTTATTCTTCCCCAAACACTCTCTTCTATATTCTCGTGACAAATATGAACTCTGCAAATTGTAGAAGTAATAATAACTTACACAAAATTCAGAAATATTAACGATACCAATACCATATTAGTACTAATCCACAGAGTATAAAGTAGATTTCCCTTTTCAAAAAAAAAAAAAAAAAAAAAAAAAAAAAAAAAAAAACCCCAAAGACTAGAGAGAAACCTGTTTTTGAACAAGTCTTATTGGAAGAGAGGGCTTCTGTCGGAGAGAGGGAAGAAGTTAGGTGTGCGAGGTGCAGGATGCCGTGCCTTGCGACGCCGGGAGGTGGTGGCTGGTGGGTCTGCAAATTTGCAAATTAAGCCTCCTTTAAACAATCAACGGAAACAAATAAAAAAAAAAAAGAACAGAAAAAAAAAAGGTATTCATTTCAGCGAGAATAAGAGATAACACATACCAATCAAAATTCAATTGCAAACCCAGCGCATATAACACCAAATTGAACTCGGAAAAAGTAATCGCAAACAAAATCTCGCACTAAAAGCGGAAATAGATCCATAATTTACCAAAAATTGCGATTATTCTCGGAACCTCAACCGAAATTCTAATCAATAGCTGATCAAAATTGACCAAAATCCGCAGAGAAAGGAAAGTAAAATCAAATAAGAGTGAAATAGGAAGGATCGGGAACAAGGAAGAATCGGAATTACCTGATTTAGGATAGAAATTGCGCTTCAAATAGAAAATTGAGAAAGATGAGGGTTTCGATGATGATCGCAACTAGGTAATACAAGGCCAAGAGGGAGGCGACGTACGGAATCACCGGGCGCCAGGCAAGTTTTTTTGTCGACTCCGTTCGTCGTCTCTTTAATTTCCTTTTATAAACCCCTAAAAAAAAATTCCTTTTATTATTATTATTTTTTTTTTTTTTTTGAAAGAAAGCTGCTTTTTTTTTTTTTTTTTTAGAAGTAAAAAAAAATTTCCTTTTATAAACAATGACCTTGTTAATGTAAAATCGATTAAAAAAAAACACTAAGGCCTCGTTCATTTCACCGATTTGAATTTTTAATTTTAGGTTTTTACAGTAAAAAGTTCTCAGAAAATGTCACATCTAACTTTTTCTGTTACAGTAAAAAACTCTTAGAAAATGTCACATCTCAGCTCGAATTAAAAACTCGAATCCGCGAAGTGAACGAGGCTTAAATTGACAAACTCCTCACTTCAACTATTTAAAGTTGCAATATGGTCTCCATTCATTTTTCATGAAACTCCTCCCTTCAAATAGTCTGTATATTCGTTTTATAACTCAAGTCATAACTCGAGTTATGATTTAAATTATGCATATAAGAGAAAAATATTGTAATAAAAAAATTAAATTTAAATTTTTATAAGAAAAAATACTATAATAATAAAATTTGAGGTGTGATTTAGGTTGTAAATGAACAATAGTGAAACGGCAAGTTGAACTTCAAGGTCTCAGCATTTTAGTAAATGTCCTTAAGTTTTTATTATTATTATTATTTTTTGTAACTAGCTCTTTATTTTAGTTAAAAAAAATATAATTTTTTCTAGAATTGACTTTTAAAGTTTAATGTGAAATTAATATTATCTCATTTGTTTAATATTGTCTCTTTTATTTAAGTTGTTTATATTAAATTTATTTTAATAAAAAGACAGTTATGATTAAAGAGCAATAAAAGAAATATCATTTTTATAGAAAGGTAGTTTTGAACTTTTTTATTTTTATTGTTTTTGTTAGTATTCGAACTCTAAACTTAATATTGAAGACACCACAATATCATGTCTTTTTTTCATTAGAAAAAATAAGAGAAAATTATTGAATTTATGTTTAGAATGCACAAGTTTAAATTTTTACTCTTTTGACTATATTAATTGATTAACTAAAAAGGATATTAATTAAGAGTAAATGGTAAAAATTTAAACTCATACACTCTAATAATACACATACTAATGTCATTGTTATATATAGCAATATATAAAAATATACCTATGATATTTAATACATGATCTTATTTCATACTATAATACATAATGATGAGAAATTAAAAATAAAAATTTAACAGCATTTTTAAGGGAACTCTCCAAGTTTTAGCTAAATTTTAGTTAAAATAGTTTGAAAGTTATTTTAGCTAATAACTTTTTAGTGAGTTATTTTAATCATACTCCCTATTTTAATTAAATATAGAACATTTTGATATTCATTGAATTTAAAATATAAATAATTTTATTAAATTTATAAATGAATCTTTACATTTAATACAGTTAAAAAATATAAAATAATACAAAAATTGAAATGGCTCGTTTCATGCTAGCTATATTTAGTTAATTTGGAAGACATTCTTTAAAATAGCTAACCATTTAGCTAATGGTTGAAGTGGATAAAAACTATAAAAAAAAAAAACTAAATTATTAATTATTTTAGTTAAAAATATGAAATGATTAGTATGATTAGAATTGATCTTATGCTTATAATATATATTGCATTTGAGAATAGTTTTTTCATTATTATTATTAAAAGCTTATTCGTGTACTAATAATATGGAGATTTATAAATTTAGCATTATAATGAAGATTTGAGAGTAAACTTAACTAACGTGTACAATTCTTTCCATACTTTCTGTTTTGCGAAAAATAACTTTTTCTCTCATTCATACATGTTTTTTTTCTTCTTTTTTTTTTTTTTTTTTTGCGAAAATAAATTGTGGTTAAAGGGTGAGTGTTCATTGAGAAGCTGAGCGAGGACAAAATTTCATTCAACACAGGGGGAAACTAATACGCGTTCATTAAAACAGATGGGTTGTGTTGATTTCTATTCATTTGTCGTGCATGCCAATATTTTACGGATAAATTTTAAAGTGGACGTTTAGTTCATAAATTTATAAGTATAAGTTAAAATTATTTATTTTATGTGTATTTTTTATGAAAAAAAATATTATAAAGATTTATAAATCATGATTCAGAATTAGAAACGAATATAAAAAATAAATCTCTCAAGTTTTCACATTTCACCTAAAAGTTTATTATAAGTTATTTTCAAGAGAATCTTTTACAGTGGAGCTTATTATTTTATTCCACCAGTAGGAATTTAAATTAGTTTTTTATCAATTGAATATGTATAGATTCATATTGAAAAATTACCGTCTGTTGTACAGAACTGTTTTTATTATAAATTTGACTGTTAAAAATTTAATAACAGTAAATACATAATTCCCACTCGTGGAGCAAAATAGTTTACTAGACCCCCAAATTTTCACATCTCTGTATAAGACACAATTTCCCGCATCAAAACCGAATTTGAAACAAGTTCTAGTGGTCAACGCTGGCTAATAAAAATCAACATTTTTTATTTCCTAAATCACACCTAAAAATATTTCATGGTCATAACGCAGTTAAATGAGCTCTTCAATTGTTTGAAACGAGAGGAAAAAGTGTTGCACCAAGAAAAGAAAGAAGCTCATTGCTTACAAGTATTCCAACAATCCTGTAGGTGCAAATTGGGTCTGACGGGCCATCCTAATTTAGAACTTTGAGAAAATTACTTAATTTATTCTGAAGAGTGTATAAATATTAATTTTTATCTTATACTCTTAATTAATATCCTTTTGATTTATAGTTATTTTTCTAAATAAAAATCTAGACTTATAATTTTAAGAGGGTATTTGTCTATCTAGACTTATGGGTATTTATCTCATGTATTTTAAGAAATATTTGTCAAGATTTCTGAAAGAAGGCTTAGGCCCGACTTGTACCTTATTCGTATCGGGCCAGTCTAACCCAACTTGGCCTATTGTCTTAGTTAGGTTACCCCAACACGCACTGCTAGGCTAGGTCGTTCAATTTTGCATCAAAAGTATGAGTCTGCTTAGTTCGTTAATTTGAGTTTTTAATTCGAGTTTATATGTACTTTTATATGAGAGCTTTTTACTGTAGTAAAAAAGTTAAATGTGACTGTTTTTTAAAGCTTTTTACTGTAACAAAACTCAAATTTTAAACTCGAATCAGTAAAATAAACGGAATCTACATAAATGCCTAAAATTTCACACCAAATGTACATAAATCAACCGTCCGGTTCATATTACAGAGCATGAAGTGCAAACCATTAGGATAAACTATTCATCTCAAAAGAGAGGCAATGGATGCAAACCAAAAAGGGCAAGTATTCATGGGAAAGATTTTCCCCTTGAAAGGTTAATTTATTTTGTTTTTGACTTCTGAATGCAAACAACCAATCCTTCAAGCCTTTTTAAGCGCTTCCCCCACTTTCACGAGATCTTCAAGTGCCTTCGAGATCTGCGCCTCGCTTAAACCTTCCAAACGAATGCCCCTCTCAACGCCCAAGTCTGCTCAAGTTCAACAATCAAAGGTCACAAAGATGAGACCAGTAATGTATGTGTCAATAGACAGCCAAGGACCAGAATATCATCAGAATTTACACAAGAAACATTGCCACTAGGCGATTCCATACTAATAAATGATAGAAAAGAGTTCATGAAGGTACAAATGTAACCAGAATATCCGAATTATGATGAAGTAAAGATTGCCAACAGTCATCGCGTCGATGGCTACAATTGTAAGAAGTAAGAACACACCTATATCAACAATCACACATGACCAAGAACAAAGAATAATAGCAATCAGTTTCTTGGTTCAAAGAGGCCAAAAGGACTCTTTCATTTCTAAAGCTATTATTCGCACACTTTTTTAATTTTTATTGCTACAATCGTAATTCTAATAAGCACTTAGATTATGCAAGGGCAGTCTTTTGTTGAGTTGCAAGGACATTGTTACTATGTTTTGTTTTATTGCACACTTGGTTGGGATGTTCCAGAGACAATTGATATCCTTTCTCTTTTCCTCTATTAAAAAAATGAACAAAAAATTATGCAGGAGCAATATTGAAATCTCTTCAATGCCTTTTCATAGAGAAAGTAGCATTGCAATTGCGGTGGTTGTAAAAGATCTGGGCTCAACTCAGTGCAATATTAAAAACCAACTCGCAGCTTTTGGCTACAGCCTACAAGAATCAGATTCATTGGTCATTGCTCAGCAAAAAAAGTTCCATCAGAAAATAACTAAGCATAATCCTCACTGCTCTATCATTCCCCAATTTGGCCTTTTTTAACTTCTTTTCCACTGCTTTTTTAGGCATCTTTCACACTCCACTTAATCGTGAAATTAGTTAATCGGGGATGTCAATTCAAGATCAAGAGAACCGTTAGTCTGTTAGTACAATTAGATACATGTAATTCATTTTGCACCATTCCCTTTGGGCTTTAACCATTAAACCCAGAGCTTTAAGATCTTTATACGGTGTTCTGTAACTTCATTTCCTAAATTCACCAACTTCTGTCATTACCTTTGGTAAGATTCCAACTTTCAAACTAGACATTAAGAATATAACATAACCTACGCTTATGGTAGGGTGAAGATGGGAAAATTGGTGGTCAGCAAATATTCAGGGCTGTTAGAGATCAATTCCCAGCTTCCAGGGCACATCAAAATGCAAATGAGTAATGGATTTCATGAACTATTATCCAACCATTATTTACCGAGAAAACTCAACTTACAAAACACACTTCTCCAGTTCTACTTCTTATACTAACACAATGACAATCAGGGATCTTTTTCCCCCTCTATTTTCATTTTCATTGATTACTTTTACGCTTGAAACCATACATCAATCAAATAACATATTCCACAATCTCTCAAGTTCCCATGAAAAGATCCCACTAAATATACATTAAGACAACAGTCAGTAGCAAGATAACAACTAAGTCGTTATTAAAGCTCCTTCCATGAAAATACAATTATACTCTTTTCGTTGAGAATAATATAATCTGAGGAACTTAAAGAGACATATTAGTAAAATATCCCATAAAGTGGCAGGAGTTAAAAAGAACTTTAACATCTAGAGCTTATGAAAAACCATAGTTAGCTCAGTGAAATATAGTTACTTAACCATTCAAAGAATCATAAAAGTTTCTAGTCTAATTTCACAAAAAACTAAAATGACAAGTCCAAAAACCAATGAAACAGAAAGGAAGAGTGGGAAATACCATATCTAGCCCATAACTGAGCCTCAGTTCCTCTGCATTCCCGGATCAAGATTGGCAATCTGGGGTTCAGTTTCTTCAGATCCGTATAATTCTTCTCCACAAATGCTCTGCCAAAACAAACATAAGAAAGACAACTCCTTTTAGATACCACACCCACAAATTTCTTCCCTTTTCTTTTCCTTCCTTGTGAATTACTAGATTGTCCAAAGAATACGCCATTGAAGATCATAAAACAAAAAGGCCCTTTTAAGTAACGATACACCCGCAAAAACTCATAACAATGGAAGAAAAAAGTTTTTTTTTTTATTTTTTCCTTCGCTGTGAATTACTACTTGGATTGTCCTAAGAATACGCCATTAAAGAGCAAGAAACGAAATGGGAAAAAGGAGAAAAGCCAAACCTGGTGGTAGCGCTCGCAGGGGATGTTTGGCAGAGAAGAATCCGAAGCTCCTTCAAATTCTTCGACAATTGTCCTCTCCACGCCATTTTCTCGCCGTCTCTTTTTGCTCTGGAAGAGAAATCGAACTGCGAAGAAATCAACGACAAGAAACCATTCGAAGAAAATAATGATAGCACAACAACAATAAAACGGGGAAAAAATTGGGAAAAATAAGAGATAGAAAGAGAAAGCTAGGGTTTCTGATTTTCAGATGGGGAAGAAAGAGAGAGAAATATGACCTGAGCTCGAATGGAAGGAAGAGTGGCGACTCTGCGATGATGTCTACGAATTTCGTCGTTTGTTTATTTATTTATTTATTTATTTATTTATTTTTGAACAAGTGTTTTGTTTGTTTATTGAGAAACACTTTAGGGTGCATTTAGTTACAGTAACGGAATCGTAATGAGAATAGTAATAGAATAGAATTAGAATGCATTAAAATCATAAATTAATTCTATTATTTGATTGGAGTTATGAAATCAACACCTGAATGAGAATTATATTGTTTGATTGATAACGGAATGAAATTGAAAAAATTATATTTTGACAAAAATACCCTTGATTAATAATCCTAAATAATTTAATATTTTAATTAATTAAAATAGTAAAAACATAATTTAATTATTAAAAAAAACTTTTTATTTGAAAGATAGTAATTTAAAAATTATATTTTAATTGTAAAAAAATAATATTTGATATTTTTATGTAATAATAAATTATCACAAGTTTAAATATGATAATTTTTGACATCTACCATATATATTCTGTGAAAAATATAATTTTAACCCATGTTAATACAATTTTTATGCAATATTATCACACTATAGTTTCTTAATAATTAATGCATGCATAAATTTTTTTAAAAAATCAACATCTCATCTCTTGTAAATAATATCACTAAGTCATAACATAATATCACTTATAGTCAATAAAAATAAGCATAAAATCAACATCCACTTATGCCTGCAATCCTACCGTGGTAAAACAAAAAAAAAAAGTGAAAACGAAGATAGTATACTTATGCCTGCAACGCTTATGCCTGCAACATCCACGATTATATATATATATATATATAATCAATTGAACTACATATATACAATTGAGTGTATACAATAACGTTTATACAATAAAATTGAGAATTCAATTATCAAATTTCTCTCCTTTTGGACTACACAAAACTGAAATTGGGTGCAACAAATTTAGATAAATAATTAAATTCAGATTTTGCCCAAGTCATGAATCTCCAAACGCTAACTACATATATAATTTCAAAATATAGTCATATGCCAAGTGAAGCAAGTTCCTAATTAATACAATTTAATAAAGTGCAGCATAATCCTAATTACTTACAATGCCAAAAGAATCGGAGGCTCCTAAATATTAGACGTGCATAACAACATAACAATGTCCTTAACCATAAAATTGTGACGTGCATGCATGTAATGTCCTTTACCATAAAATTGTCATATCTTAAAAGAACCATAAACTAAAAAAAAGTACCTTAAGATATGCTTCTCATACCGGCTTCTCCGCTGTAACCGTTTTTCTATCCGGATCCCATCTGAAACCGCTTCAATTAGGCCCAGTTAGCATTTCATGCACTATTTAAAAATTAGTCTTCAAAGTTTTCATTCTAGATTCTATATGTGGCCTAGCTAGTAAGTCACATCCCGGCAACCTACTATGTAACTTTTTCTGAAGCGCATGCAGATGTCCAACCTTGAAGTTACCTTCTGCTTTATACGTTCCCTCATTATGTAACTCCAGTAAAGTTTCAATTAAAAATTTATCCTCATCTTCATTCCAAAACCGTTTATTTTGACCTGGACTTCTGGATTTGGAAGTGTTCATCCTAACAATAACAAAGAACAAACTGTTGGGAATAATGTCCTGAAAGCATGAGATGTAAAAGGATATTTATTATTTATTTAATAAAATAGTTTATTCATCATTTTATGTGCATATATTTATGAATATTTTATGAATATCAAATAAAATTCCTTGATTATTTATGTAACCTTAAACATTGTATATAAGTGTTATGTACAAGAGCATAATGTTTAAGGATAATAATCAAAAGTAACTGTTCATAATGAATTTAATTAAAGTTCGGAATCTTTAATTAAAACATTATTAATACATGTCATTCCCATTTAGAATGGAACGGTGTTATCCGCATTGTTAATATGACGAGATATTGAATGAGTGTATTTTGCATAATGAGATTATGTGGAACATGGACGCAAACACAATATGAATTTCTAATAATTTCCGTTAAGCATAGAAATTCTAATTGAGTCTACCGATGGTCATATATAGAATGATCTTAATCCTGAGTTCTTAACAAACTCCTATTTATGGATTTATGTCTTTTGATTTACTCGGTACGGATTCCGAGACCCTGAATCCTATTCCTTGTATTTTGGAGACATAATGAAATAAGTAGCTGGGAATTTTATTATACGAGATGGAATCCATTCCTTCTTGAGAGAGAAGCAGATAAATGATTCTCTTGAGTGTTGATTCGGTACTTGGATTAGTAAGAGCGCTCTGGTTCATGAATGTGTTTTATGAATCACTATCCATTAGAGAATCAATGGTACTCAAGGATAAAGATGTAATTAGAGAGGTTAACGGATTCTACCTGACTCTAATTATGAATTATTTATGGAGGATCGATCTATATGCAATGACTATATCAAATGGACACTTCACGGTTTAGAAGTAATTAATGTCTATAATTCCGAGAGTGCAATTCCAAGTTTATAGTGGAGTAACTATTGGAATTAATAGAATTAATTAATTAATTAAAGTATTTAATTAATTATTAATTTTATTAGAGCTCGTAATTATAGGTCCATCGGTCCCAGCGTCGTCCTTGTAATTCTACCGCAGACACAAAGGGCAATATGGGAATTTTAGAATTACGGAATTCTAAAATTAAATACTCGAAGAATAATTAATTGAGAATTAATTATTATTTAAATAATGAGATTATTTAAATTTGAATTTGAACATATCTAGATTTATCCATTTAAACTTATTTGATAAGTTGTTCAATTTAGAATTCAAATTAATTTAAGTTTGACTTAAATTCAATTTGAATCAATTAAAATGGACCTCTTGGATAATGGATAAAATATCTTCCTTCCTTATTTTATTTAGGTGCCACACACAAAGGGATAAAACCCTAGGGTGGCCGGCCATTAAGAGGATAAGGGGAAGGGATTTTTTGTTCCAAATTCAAAATTGGAGATAAGGATTTGATCCTATTTTGAAGTTTGACTTCTACTATTTAAATATGAGATAAATGAAAAATTGTGAGACAATTTTGAAACATATTTTCAGCCCTAAAAACAATGTGGCCGAAATTTCTCATAGGAAAAAGAGTGAAAAATATTTTTTCTCCAAAAATTTCACATCGTGCATGCGTTGGTGTTTGTGGAAATTCGAGTGTTTAAGAAACCGTTTTGTCTCACATGTGCCCACACACACGTCTACGTGGAATCAAGGAATTGACGTGGAAGACTTTGGTGTTCTAAACACAAAGCTTGAAGCTAGGACTGTTCGTGGTCAAAGAAATTCAAGATATCATCCGAGTCGGCTACAAGGTATTTTTTCGGTTGATCCTTGAATCTTATAAATTAATGAGATTAATTTATTGGTGCATAAATTAATATAATCTATAGAGTATCTCAAAAGTTTTATGAAAATTTTTGTTATACACGATCCGCTATTCCGCTGCGTTTCCGCCGCCGAATTCGATTCGGCAACCAACACAAACACGTATACAATAAAACATCAACATCCTCTATGATATATAAATAGTAAGTTGCAAATACTATAGATAAAAAACAATTCAAAGCGATGCATATTATTCGAATGTGCCGGATAAAACAAGCAAACAACATTAGTTTGTTCTAATACAAGCAAACAATACAGGTTCCATTACAACTTCCAAGGGAAATACATACAGACAATTATCATGCATTCCTACGATTCCTCCAGTCATTAAACATATCTTGGGCTACAGTATTCCTCCACCCAGTCCACTCCTCTGAAGGCTCAACAGCCGTTATCAAATCTTCATCATCTTCTTGAACATTCTCACACTCATCTTTTGGAATTGGATCTGGAACGTCGTTAGGCATTTCGCGTCTAATAAAATTATGTAACAAACAACATGCCAAGATAATGCGATTTTGAGTTTTAATAGGAAAGAACGATGGACTACGAAGAATTGCCCAACGACTCTTAAGTACACCAAACCATCTCTCAATCACATTCCTAGCATGTGAATGTTTCATATTATAATACTCTTGTGCATTCCTAGGTTGTGTTCCATCTTCCCATTCCTTTAGATGGTACCGTTAATACTTAAATGGAGCTAGGAAACCTTTACAATTGGTGTATCCAAAGATCAACAAGATAGTAACATCCTGTTAAAAGAATTGATAAACATAGATTTAACATTTTGTAAATGTAACAACGAATGATGTAACAAAGAACGAGTAAACTACTTTACTAGTAACAAACATACTTACCGTTTGGAACACATAAACCATTTGCCCTACGTAGAGCATCGCGTAATACTCTACCATCAGCTGCAGATCCTTCCCATCCAGGCAACACATATATAAATTTCATATCTCGTGTGCATACTCCTAAGATGTTTGTTGCAATAGCTCCATGTCAATTACGGTATTTAGGTCTCTCTGTCATAGGCACACTCACCCTAATATAGGTTCCATCTAGTGCACCTAGGCAATTCTAATATATAAAAGATATAATTACTAATTACACCATGGGTGCTACCCATTTTAAACATAACACATAAATAGGTACGTACCTTAAACCATTTCCACCTATCATCGGTTGAGTTATTTGCAATCGGCTCAGGTCTAACGAATAACACTCCATGAAGTCGAATGATTGAATGCAATACATTGTGAAAGTACTTACTAACCGTTTGTCCAGATCTCATAAAATGGAAATTTATAACTCTATTTTTCTCATGGTGAGCAATGGTATGTAAAAACATAGCCACTTGCTCATCTACTTGCAAATACTTAGACGTTTTCAACCCACCCCTAGTTTCTAGCAATGTGCACAAATTAGTGAAGGCATTTCTATTCATCATTAATTGATCTCTGCATATGACATCACTTGCGTAAGCTAGTTGATAAACATATTGCCTATGAACAAACACGTTGAGCACATAAAGTTGTCTCTATAGTTGTATTGGTTCTATATCCTCCATCACCACTCTTTCCATCAATTCAAAGAACCATTGCACTACATGCATAATATTCAACCAATGTAAAAGCAAAGCCATTATCTTTCTCTTTCTCAGACTTTCACTTTTGGCTAATCATAAGCGAACCATTATCTTACAATAAAACAACCAAAGCGAGCCATTTAAACGCACGCTCATGAGTTTAATTTAATAATAGCAATGAAGTGAACAATACATTGCTATAACAATTCCTATGGAAATGCCATCAACAAGGTATGAAGTCGACATCCATATGCGAGAGGCTTCTAAATTGTAGCACCAATTATCACATTGTAGCACCAACTAACAATATGGGAAAAAGTATGCATATAAAAACAAAAGAGAAAGTGTGAATATATAAAAGCAAGGAAAGAAAGACTACCTGGTGCTTTGTAAGCCTTCTGCGGATGGCCTTTTGGGATGGAGATCGAGAGGTAAGTATTTTTTCTCTTGATGAAAAGCCTAACCACCTTTCTGCGAAACCAATATTCAAAAATACACAAAACTGATATTCTGCAAAATAATCAATCCAAATTAACCCAAAAAAACAATAACAAAATCACATTGCCGTTTTCCGAGTGGAAAGCCATCACAAATAACATGTATCACAGTTTCTTCTCGCGAATTCAATCCGAAGCAAATAAGGAAAGAAAGAAAGAGAGAAAGGGAAAGTAGAAATCAAGTAGAAATCCAGCAAATCTCTCTCGGATTCGAGCTATTATATATATATGTATATACAACTTGTTTGATTTTTCTATGGTTGGAGAATAGCTTGTGTACTCTATTTCAAATGAATCCACAAATCCAGAAATCCGAAATCCACAAATCTAGAAATCGGACAGCCAAATCCGAAACCAAAATCGAACCAAAATCCAAAATCGAATCCACAAATCCAGAAATAGAATCCACAAATCCAGAAATCTGAAATCCACAGTTCCAGAAGTCAGACAGCCAAATCCGAAATAAAAATCGAACCAAAATCCAAAATCGAATCCACAAATCCAGAAATCAGAGAAAATGACCAAATTTCAGCGAGCATGAAAACAAATAATCAACCGAGAAAAGGAAATAATCAAACAAATAATCAAAACAGCCAATATGCGAACCATTGCATTATCTCAAATTTCAGAAATCGGAGAAGACGACTCTGCAGAAGCAAGAAGATTCCGGAAAATCCAAAACCAACCGAGAAAAGGAACGAAAATAGGGCTTTGATTACGGATCCAGAACGAAAATGAGAGAAGATTTCAAAAAATCAAAACAAACCCAGAACAGAGAGATCTCCAAGAACCATGAAGGAAGAAGAGGGAAGATTGTACTTGTGGTCGTTTCTCGTCGTCGGCGTCAACAGTCGATCGACCTTCCGTCCGTCAAGTGTCTGTGTTGGCCTCAGTTGGAGTCGTGGTCGAGGGGAGATGCGGCTAGGGCTTTTTTTCTTTTGATCAGGGACGAGGGGAGACGAGGGCCAAATTGGGTGAAAAAAATAAAATGGCTGAATGGAAAGGCCATTCAAGCCACCCCCCTCCTGAATGAGGATTCACTCAAATTAAGTGAATCAGCTTTCCCACGGAAAGCAATTCCGTGCCAAAATAAAGCAACCAAATAATGAAATTATCAGAATGATGATTCATTTCCATTCCATTCCTTCCAACCAAACATGCTTACTGAGATAATTTTCTCGTGGAATAATTTCATATATGCCCCTTAACTTTTGCCAATGTCCCATTTTGGCGCTCTATTTTTTTGTTTTGTTAAATTATACCTTTATTTATTATTATTATTATTATTATTTATTTATTTATTTTTTATGTTTCCTCTCAATGACAACACAATTGCAATGCTTAATTGGATAGACTATCATATTACGATCTAAGTGGGTCGATAAGATTTGTATTTTTTGACTTAAAAAGTGAAGATTTGAATTTTGTTTTAATCATAATCTTTGAGGTATTGTTAAACTCAAAAAATAGTTAAATTCGTCTATTTCTTTTTAATACTAAATCATATTAAATTATAGAATAGCATTTTGAGTTTCATAACTTAAGTTATTCTACTTGCTAATCAAGTTTAATGCATGTATGATAGCGCGAGACAATTTCATATCTTCAACGACTAAATAAGTGATGGTTTTTATAAAGAGTGAAATCTGCACTTTGTAGAGAATCTTGAAATTCAAAAGCAAATTAATGGGTTAAAGAAAGTCAAATTTGAAGTTTTTATGTTTGTCTGCCTCTGATTTATTATGTCAAGTCAATTTGAGCTTGATTTACTAATATTTGATAGTACTCTTCGAGATTCTTGAAGGGTTGACCAATATAAACTGCACAACTATTTCCGAATTGATAAATTTACATATTTTGATGTACAAGGGTAAAAGTAATATAAATATAAAGATAATAGGGCGTTTAGTATGCAGAAATCAGCAGGAATCATATTCTTAAAAAAATAATGGAGGATAATACGATTTTTAAGAATAATACCAAACGCCCCTAAGTATACAAAATTTATATTGAACCTCATTCATACAGAATATATTTGAGTGTGACAAGTATAAATATATATATATTTTCTTGTTGTTAATCAAGCTGAAATTTATTTTGGATCTGTTTAGTTTGCTGATTTGAGTTTTTTATTTAAATTGAGATGTAATTTTATATAAGAGTTTTTTACTGTAATAAAAAAGTTAAATATAACTGTTTTTGAAAATTTTTTTTTACTGTAACAACTAAAATTAAACTATACTCGATAAAATAAACGGGACTTTTAAAACCTCTAAGAGCAAGAAAGTTGCCACAATAGGGCAGCCATCCCAAGAGCGAAAAAGACTACAAACTTTGGGTTGTTCTTTTGGAGTGTAACTTGAGTGTAGTTTTTGAGTTGAATTTGAGTTATAACTTGAGTTGAAGTTAGAACTTGAATAAAGCTGAGTAAAATTGAATAAAGTTAAAACTTAAAAGAACGTGAACTTAAATAAAGTTGAAACTTGAGTTGTCTTTTTTTAAATTTTATGGACAAAAGAACATGTAAGTTTTTTTTTTTTTTTTTTTTTTTTTTTTTTTTTTTTTTTTTTTTTTTCTTAGGAGGAAGCTGTCCACACCCCACCCACTTGCTCCCAGTGTTGAGCAAACAAAAACCACAGTAGAAAAAAAAAAGTTTTTCATTAATTTGTTCCTTTCAATTTTTTATATCGTTCCTATTTCACACTTATTTATTCCATTTAGTCCATGTCTTCACAACCTTTTAAAAACGGACTTTCTCCTTGTTCTACCTTGTTTATACTCTCTCTTCTCTATTTTTATTGGCTTTATAGTTTCTGGTAGATGATTCTCCCCTCTCTCAGAGAGAAACAATCAGGATATAAAGGAGGAAGTTAAAGGGGCAATATGTTAATAAATTGTTGAAAAGGGCTCATTAAGAGAGAATGCCAAAAATGTACATGCGAAAACAGAATTAAGCAAATTAAAGTGGCTCCTTAGCAAAGCCCACAAAATCACGAAAATAAGTGAACCGAGTATGCGCACTGCAAAACGAGAGGATACTCGCGGAGCGCGAAAAAGAGAGAGAGGGAGAGAGATTCACAGATTTATTCGGAAACTAAACTCTATTGAGTTTAGAGAGAGAAGTCGAAGAAGAAGAAGGAGAAGAGAGAGGAGGAGGAGAGAGAAAGCGAGGGAGGAAGGTGGTGGAGAGGAGAGAGAGGGGTTAGAATCGGGAGGGGCTGGTCTTGGTCTGAGAGAAAGAAGAAAGGTTAGAGAGAGAAAGAGAGAGGAGAGAGAGAGAGAGATGTCAGACCTAGACCGGCAAATAGAGCAGCTGAAGAAGTGCGAGCCTCTCAAGGAGTCGGAGGTCAAAGCTCTCTGCCTCAAAGCCATGGAAATTCTCGTCGAAGAGAGTAATGTTCAGCGAGTCGACGCCCCTGTCACCGTCAGTTCTCTCTCTCTCTCTCTCTCTCTAAAAATTTCTCTCACGCAAATTAGACCTACAATACGCATATAACTGATTAAATAGAGCTATTTTCTTTCGATTTGCTTAGTTTACAGTTTTTTCTTGAGTAATTTTCTGGGTTTGTTGTGGGTTGTTTCTCATTGTTTGGTATTCGTAAAATTGTGCCTTTTAGCCTTTTTAATTTGGAGGAAAATTGTTTTTGAAAGATGAATTTATTGACTTCTATTTTGGTTTAACCGAAAAATCAAGGAGGTTAGGCGTATATGTAGCCTATTGGGTTTTGAAAAAAAAAAAAAAGTAATTTTTTTGGTCATCCTTGAGAAATTTGGTTGCTTTTAGGCCTTCTCAAGTAAGATGTGCACAATAAATTATTACCCAGCAATGTGGCTTTGGAATAATATTAGTCAGTTTGATTGTTTCTCTTATCCATTTAATGAACTCATAGTGGTTTGACTTTAATGGTCATCTAGTGGGGGAACGTTTAGATATGTCCTTGATTTTTCTTTCTTTTTCTTTTCGGTTCTTTTTTTTTATTTTTTTATTTTTTAATTTTTTGAAAAAAAAGGTGAATTTGCCATATGTTGGTCCTGGCTTGGTACTACAAGAAGGCCATATGGTGGTCCATTCCATGTTAGAAACTTCCATTATCTAAGATTCAGGCCGGTCTGGTGTTGTTTCTAAACTGTAAATTTACTTTTCTTTTAACAGATATGTGGCGATATTCATGGTCAGTTTTATGACATGAAAGAGCTTTTCAAAGTAGGTGGTGATTGCCCTAAGACTAACTACTTGTTCCTTGGAGATTTTGTTGACAGAGGATTTTATTCGGTCGAGACATTCCTGCTTCTCCTTGCTCTAAAGGTGGTAATCTAGTTTTCTTGCCTACAAAATGAAGTTAGAACCTTGCTAGATTTTGTTAAATTAGAAAATCTTGTTTCATTCCATCTGTCCAATTAATCTTTTAGTCTTATCTTTAAGTTTGAAGTTGCAACCATTTTTCCAATGTTCTTACGGAAGTATAAATTTACACTTCTAAAGCACTGTTCTCTTTCTATATAGTGTGGTTAGACAATTCTGTTTGATTGCAGTTAATTACCGTTTGTTAAGAATAGTAGGGAATTGGGGTATCAGGTTGCTACTGTAGCTTTGTTGAGGCTCTCTCTTTATGTATTTCATTTTCTGTTTTGGTGATTGATTTGTCATACATCCTGAACCTTCATTTGTACGCTTTTGATTTCCAATGAAGCTTTTCTTTGTTTCTTATAAAAACGTGGGGGGCATCAAATTGAATATTGTGGATGGAACATTCTTCAATGTTTGCCTATAAATGATAAAGACAATTTGTGTAGGTCATGTTTGGTAGTACTTCTGAGTTCTGACAAATGATATATTTTTCGGAGAATACCTAGCCATGGGGGGTGTGTGACTGGAGAGAAACCGTAGGATATTTGAATGTTGTGAGGAGGAATGCGCTGTCCTCTGGGACAGAATAAGACTCTGTGTTGCTTTTTGGGCTCACAAGGAAATAGATTTTTGCAACCTTGTTTGTTCTCCGACATAGTCAGGGTCCTCAGGGATCGGCATCTATTCTGCAACATTTATATTATTATTTATAATCTGAGGAAACCCTTTCTCTCAATTGTATATAAATCCTAAGTTTTAATAAGACCATTGTTTCTATTAAAAAAAAAAGGACGTCTTTAATATTCTTCGTGCATATTGTCATTTTATTCTGTCTGCGGATGAGACCGATTACCTTCTACCATTGCCGAATAGCATCATTTTCATTATGCATTTATCTTTGTGTTAATTTAACCATTTGACGTTTTATGAAATCCTTTATATTGTTTTCATTTAAAATTTTCTGTACCATCAGGTAAGATATCCAGACCGGATAACCCTTATAAGAGGAAATCACGAGAGTCGTCAGATTACACAGGTTAAGTTTCCTAAACTGGCATCCCCATCCCTTAACTGGAGTCTTGGTGTCATCTCGTTATCCATTCAAGTATTCACTGCATACTGTCTATGCAGGTGTATGGATTCTATGATGAGTGCCTTCGTAAATATGGCTCTGTGAATGTTTGGAGATATTGCACTGATATATTTGATTATCTAAGGTGTGTTTCGAACTTCTATTTTTTTTTTCTCTCTTCAAAAGCTTGAGGCATTTGAATTGTGGATATGAGGTTTAAAAAGTTATGGAGTGGCAAACTACCAATTGAGATATGGGTGGATCGTTGGACACCTTAGTGTTCTGATTCCTTTCTGCATTTGTCTCTAACCATTTGTCCATCTTTTTAAGATAATTACTGTAACATAAATGAAAGTTCATGTGGGAGAGGGTGAGATGGGGCAAAGGATAAGTCAATAGGCTCAGCTTTTTGGCTATACGGTTGTGCTGGGCTCCTTCAATTCCTCCAACCCCACCCACCCACCACACCCGCCCCGCCTCCCCTCCTCCTCTTTTTATCGCCGCCGTCGCCGTTGTTCATCTCTGCACTCTTGCACTGAGTTGGTGAGTCACCGATCAGATTCTTCTGACCACTACTGAAGAAATAAAAGGGTCTCTTTAGACCTTTTCTTTTGTCACGAGTTGAATAACTCCATCACTACTGAATCAATCTCTCTAAAAGGAGGTATCTATCACTCGTATCTTAGATGAAACTGAATGGAGCTTATAATTGGTCATTGTCATAGTATCATACTATATTATTATTATTTTTTTAATACTTCCGGGACAAAATTTCTTTCCTCACTCCCTTACAAGTTTTGCTTTTATTTTGTTTTTCTATTCAGTCTGTCAGCTCTGATTGAGAACAGAATTTTTAGTGTCCATGGAGGCCTTTCCCCAGCCATTTCAACTTTGGATCAGGTCAGAACCAATTCCAGAATTTCTCTAGTTTTATCTTTTCAAATTTTTTTAATGATTACTGATGTTCTGATATGACAGATACGCACAATCGACCGGAAGCAAGAAGTACCGCATGATGGCGCCATGTGCGACCTACTATGGTCAGATCCAGAGGATATTGTTGATGGTTGGGGTTTAAGTCCCCGCGGTGCTGGTTACCTCTTTGGCGGCAGCGTAGTTACATCATTTAACCACTCAAATAACATTGATTATATATGTCGTGCCCATCAATTGGTAATGGAAGGATATAAATGGATGTTCAACGATCAGATAGTTACAGTATGGTCAGCTCCAAATTACTGTTACAGGTACCTTTTTGCAATTTTTAATCTTGTTCTTCTGTTCTACTGTTTAAATTCTCATTCCTATCTCGTGTTCTCACAGATGCGGTAATGTAGCTGCAATTCTTGAACTGGATGAGAACCTTAATAAACAGTTTCTTGTTTTCGATGCTGCTCCACAGGTTAGCATATATAAGAGTTCATTTATTCCTCGCAAGAAACCAAATTGATATATGATTGACTCGTTTGACAAGAGTTAGGGCTGCACAAGATCTGGTTCAGTCTATGGATTACTAAAAGTGGACAGCTCTTAATTTTAATTGATCATATAATAAGCCCCATTCTTTTTTTCGGTTTGAATCATAGTTCAAACTTTTTGCTACAGTGTTATCTCACAAAAATTTGAATTCCTGTCCAAATTTTCTATTCAAACCTATGAAAAGAACACCCGTAATCTTTTTGGGCATGTCGAGGCCCTTGAGTTTAAACGCTTGGGAACTATACAAAATTACAAATTCACAACTGAATGATGCTTTGTTGATAGAATGGTTTCAAATCTATGCGTATATCTTAAAAAGCAATTTTTGTGCATGCTAATAATATGGTGGCAAGAGCACAGCTCATTTTGGCTTCTTCTGTAAGCAAACAATTCCTTTTGTCAATTTCATTGGATGTTAAGCTGAAAAATTGGGATGGCAAATGCAGGAATCAAGAGGGACACCTGCCAAGAAACCTGCGCCAGATTACTTTTTATGAGGCCGATCAAGTAAAGTTTGCCTACTATTGTCGAAAAAGCTTCATTTGTCAAACAACATATACATCTTCATGCTTGATAGAGATGTTTTCACTTGAAACCAGAGGTATCTACGGGTGGACTTCTCAAACTTACGACTCAAATGATGACCGATACTCGTAATTTCCGGTTGGTGATCAGTTTGGAATACTGAGTTTGCTTTTCTTTGCCGTCTATCATCTTTGATATTTCCTTGTAATAGTGTGCATTACTGGTCTCAGTTTGTCATGTTATGGAAGATTGAATCGTTCTTCCTGTGAGAACAGATAGGCAGTGGGTTTTGAGAAGGAAAGCTTTGCTTCCGTGCAGAGGAGGTTGAATTGGATTAGGAACAATTGGGTGAGAAGAACAAATTACTTCATATTGGTTTTTTTTTTTTTTTTTTTTTTTTTTTTTTTTCAATTTCATTTTTGGGTACAAATACATTGTGTTGATCCTCATGATCATTACAAAAGTGATTTTGATCTTCAAATCACCTCTATGGAGGTTATTTGCATCATATAAGGTGTAATGTATTGGAAAGTGAAGAATGAGAAATATTAGTGACACTCTTTCTGATAGTTTTTTTGTCACTTTTTACATTTATTGTTTGACATTGGATTCAACTAATATGATATATTATTATTTAAATAAAAAATAAGATAATTTAGTTTAGTATCAAACAGTGAATGCGGAGAGCGACAGAAAGAGTGTTACTAGTATTTCTCGGTGCGGAATGCTTGTTTTTCTTAAAGCAAGGACGATGGAAAAATCGGTTCTGTTCTTTCCGAAGGTGAATGTGGAGCTGGCGAAGACACCTTTATTGTATGAATAAAGAACATGACGACAAGGTTTTTAATTTGGCGAAGTTAAGAGTTTTTCTAATAAAGTAACGTTAATTTTGCGAAAAAGATTTTTTTTTTTTAATAAAAAGTTTTTAAGAAAACATCAGCTTGAGTACGTGCAAAAATAAAATGAATGGATTTTGTTTAATCAGAAAAACAATGATAAAGGGGTTGTTTTTTAGTGTAATTTGAGTGTAGTTTTTGAGTTGAATTTGAGTTATAACTTTAGTTGAAGTTATAATTTGAATAAAATTGAGTAAAATTAAATAAAGTTAAAAACTTGAAAGAACGTGAATTTAAATAAAGTTAAAATTTTAGTTGTTTTTTTAGAGTTTTATAGACAAAAAAAACATGCCTTTTTACATTCTGTGTTTTTCGGACTTTTTTCTCCATAATATGAAAGTGAAACATGACCTTATAGTTATACAACATAACATTGACAATGAATATGTCATCAAGAAATTTTTATTCCATGATATATGCAAGATGAGTATTATTTTAAGTAATAACTTCCACGGAAGAATCTACTTTTTAAATATCTATAAGTAGTTTAATTATTAGATTAAGATTTTAACGGTTTAATTCATGAGTGTCTGAGTTAAAAAAGCTATTACACGTATTACGTAACAATTATAATTATAAATTTTATCTAACGATTAAAACAACATAAGTCCTACCATAAAAATACTTCTTAAATAAATTTCATGTTATATCTTTCTTTTATATTACAGAAAAGTATGGCCCTCCTAGAGACCTTTTTCTTATATTTTTTAGCACATAAAGTTCTTGTTACTACCCCACGTGACAGAATTTCATGTTCAACCCCATTAAAGAGTAAAGAAGAAACAAAACAACTACTTTTTTTTTTTTTTTTTTTTTTTTTTTTTTTCCTTTTTGAAAGGAAAAAAATAACTACTTTTTGAACTCACGTTTTTGTAAAAACTCTATCCTAGTTTGTAACGTATATCCGCATCTTGGCAATAATAGAAACAGATAACTTGTTAGTGATGTTTCACAAGCTGAATCTAAGGCGTGGTAGGTGCACTTGGCACTTGCAAACACCAATCCGATAATTGCCTTTGTAAAACTGTGAAATCAAAACAACAATAAAAAAAAAAAAAGATTTCCAAACACTTTGACCAAATAAACTTGTCCTGCTACTTCAACTCTCAAGCATCACCAATTTCTGCACGAAACAGAGATTAATATGTGAACAAAACATCATTCTCCAAACTACCCATTTTCCTTCATCCTCCGATAAAACATATTCCAATTCTCTTCATGGTTGATTCTCTCTGTAGTTGCCATAATTCCACTATTTTCTCAAATGGGTTTCTTGTCAATCTTCACGGATTCCGATATTCGGCCTTTGCTTCTACTTCTTCTGTTTTTCGTCCCCACAAGTACCCAAGAACAAGGATTCGCCTCTGTGCTGATATCCGATAAGGGTCTTGCCTTTGCCAAGGATTTCTTGATTAAGAAAGCGATTTCCTCTATGATTCCTCTTCAGCTTCCTACAGCTGAGAAGAAAGTGAACATTCCAGTACTTGGCAAAGCTGATGTCGTTTTGTCTAATATAACAATCTACAGCGCTGATGTCCCTTCGTCGTATGCCAAGACTGGTGGGACTGGTGTCGTTTTGATTATCTCAGGTGCCACTGCAAACTTGACCATGAATTGGAGATATTCTGGAAAAATTTTGTTTGTTGATGTTTCTGATCATGGGATTGCCTCTATTAAGGTATGTTTAAAGTAACCGAAAAATGGTTTTTAGTTTGGAGTTGGTTTTGCTGTTGTTGTTTTGAGATATGAATTGGTTTTGTAAGTTTGCTTTAGTTTTGGTTAGTTTGAGGTAGGACTTTTATGCAAAAAACCAAGACAGCCAGGGGGAAAAAAGAGAATTTTTGTCTTCTTTTGAAATGGTTTTTTGGATCCTTATTTAGTAATACTGGAGCTTTGTCTAAGTTTATGAGCTACGCAATTAAAGGATGTTGGTTTTAAGCAAAAAGCAAGAAAGATGGGGAAAAAGAAGACCTTAATTAATCTCATTTAAGTTTTTCAGGTGTTACAGTTCGTTTGATTTGGTTAGGGTTGTGATAGGGGCT
Source organism: Morus alba (assembly GCA_012066045.3). Classification (NCBI taxonomy): domain Eukaryota; kingdom Viridiplantae; phylum Streptophyta; class Magnoliopsida; order Rosales; family Moraceae; genus Morus; species Morus alba. The sequence continues at coordinate 6,177,315 of CP050224.2, forward strand.
ATGCAGTTACATGTTTGTTTGAAGCCAAAATCTAGATAGTCTAGAGAGGGGGGGAAGTAGTAATCTTGTTCTACTCTGAAAAAGGAGTTTTGTGCAGTTAGATGTTTGTTTGAGCAGTTATCCTAGTCAATTAAAAGATGATATGATTATCATTCTTGCCAATTTCCAATTTTTAAACTCGGCGAACATGGATTGGAAGATGGCTGCAAATGAACAGAATCAGTTTAGTAGTACTTAGTTCAATTAACATGACATTCATATGGTTGGAAATTAATGGCGTTGGAAGGGTGTTTTCAGTATATTGTATCAGTTTGTTAGAAACTGAACCAGGGGAGTTAATCACTTGGCTTGTTTGGACTTAAGAAGGACAGAAAGCAGTTAAAGGCAGTTGGTTTTAAGTAAAAACCGACAACAAAGGCAAAGATTAACCCCATCTCGGTCTGCTCTTGAAACAAAATTCCCTTTGCAGCCTTATTTGTTACTGAAATACCTTTGTGTAACTTTATGAAGTATGCTTATAATTAGTTAATCATATAGAGGATTTATATGGGTCACCTTTTCTCCCTTTCAGCAGAGGATTTATTACGGATTGAAGGCCAATCATGATTGAAATTGAACAATTGTTACTTGAAGCAATTTAAAAAAACATGTTAATATCAGCATGTAGAGGCGTGTAAGTGCAGTCAAAGGATTGTTCATTTAGCCAAATACTGCACATAAAGAACGATTAGACCGTCCTTTTCTCCGGTTTGAGCAGTTATTTATCAATTTCATAGTTAATTTGGAAGCACCCTTGCTTGTTCTTTGAACTCAGAGACCATGGAATGGAAGAGGCTTTGGGTTTTACAGGCTGAAAATGAATAAAATTGGAAAAGTATACATGCATTTGGTTAGGAATTGATGGTGCTGAAATGACTTTTTAGTGTACTGTATCCATTTTGGCATTTTCTATAATCTTTTCATGGGAGTTAATCATTTAATTTGTCTTTTCAAAGAAGAAAAAAAAAAAAAAAAAAAAAAGAAAAACACGAGTGGCTCAGTGAACTTAGTGAGGAAGACGAGATACACACTGGTTTACGATGAGAAATTTGGTCCAAATGAAGTGCATGTTTTTGAAGTACACTTACACCAAGGACTTCTTTTTTCCTTTAATTGATCTGACATTTTCAATGGGTACTGTGTTTTTGCAGGTTGAAGGTATTGACGTGGGAATGACCATGGCTTTGGAAGACCAAGAAGGAACTCTCAAAGTGTCCATTTTGGAATCTGGATGCTACGTTAGAGGTCTGTCCATAAAGATGGAAGGTGGCGCGTCTTGGTTTTATCAGGGGTATACAATCCTCTCAAAGTCAATTTACTTTTCTATTCTTTCAAAGTCAATTTACTTTTCTATTCTTTCTTTCTATCTTATGTACCTGCTAAAAAATGATAAATTTCGACGATGAAAATTCACTAAATCTCATTTTTGAATGATACATTCTCTGAATAAAAACTTAGACACAGACCACTGGTTGGCCAAAACAGGCTATAGTTACTTGTATAGTTATTGACTATTTTTGTTTTTTCCATGTTTATATGTCCTACAGTTTAGTTGATGTTTTTGAAGACATAATACGGTCTGCAGTCGAAGATGCTATTTCCAGCAATATCAAAGAAGGGGTAACAATGCTTGACTCGCTATTGCAGACACTTCCTAAAGAAATTCCTGTACATGGTATTGCTGCTATGAATGTTACATTTGTCGGTGACCCCGTTTTGAGCAAATCTTCCATTGAACTTGCTATCAATGGTTTATTTACGGGTATTGATAATCTCGGTTCCAGCTTTTATGGTAAAGGATTGGTAGATCTTGTTGACTACAATGCTTCTAATAAGATGGCCGTGATGTTGTTACATGAAAAAGTTTTCAACTCGGCGGCCTCAGTTTTCTTCGACGTAAGTTTTATGCTGTTAAA